>OZ020303.1:37975208-38151390 GCA_963971305.1 Arcuatula senhousia | reverse complement strand
AAGTTACGCATAGATAGAAAATTCCCCGTACGTTTAATGCAAATCCAAACAATTTCAAAACAATATTGCCGAGCTGTTCTGCGACTGATTTTCATGAAATAAAATCCAGTAAAAAGAAAACGCAAAAAAAATTGTTTGATTCATTTAGACCAAAATTCTAACTTCAATGGGTTTTTTTTCAGAAATTGTGAGTAGAACACGACCAATGTTTTTCACGGAACGTTTTGCATTGATTTAAATAGGAAATTGATGTGTAAAATGTAAACTTGAGTTCAAAACTAAACAAATACGATTCATTTTTTTTCTTTTTATTGGTTTTTATTTCATGAAAATCGGCCAATGGACGGCTTGGTTATATTGTTGTGAAATGGTGTGGGTTTGTATTAAACATAAAGGAAATTTTCTGCCTATGCGTAACTTTTTTGAAGAGAATGTAATAATCCTAAGACTTTTAATTTATTTTCTTGATTTTTTTTCATATTTCATTAATAGCAATTGGTCCGTCCCTTTATTCAAATAAACTCCACACTTCTGGTAAATCACGGGAACCACCATCGAATAATAGAAAAGCACCTTATAATAGAAAAGCACCATCTTATATTAGAAAACCATCATCTTATAATAGAAAAGCACCTTCTTATAATAGAAAAGCACCATCTTATAATAGAAAACCACCATCTTATAATAGAAAACCACCTTATAATAGAAAAGCACCTTATAATAAAAAAGCACCTTATCCTTATATCGTATAATAGAAAACCACCATCTTATAATAGAAAACCATCATCTTATAATAGAAAAGCACCTTCTTATAATAGAAAAGCACCATCTTATACTAGAAAACAACCATCTTATAATAGAAAAGCACCATCTTATGATAGAAAACCACCATCTTATAATAAAAAAAGCACTATCTTATAATAGAAAACCACCATCTTATAATAGAAAAGCATCATCTTATAATAGAAAACCATCATCTTATAATAGAAAAGCATCATCTTATAATAGAAAAACAATAAAAAAAGACACATAAGACAGCTATGGCGTTCCATACCATATAAAGGTTGATGATATTGGTTATAATTTCGTTCACCTCTTCGGTACTTTTGATTTTATGGTTCTATGCTCTTCATAATATATAGTGTTTGGCTATTTCAAATATTTTGGGTTGAGCGCCTCTGATAAGGGTTGAATTAGTCCGGCAGATACGAGAAGAATTGTGCACAAGATGTTACAACCATGAAACTTGGTATAAACCTTCTTTAGACACTACTCTTCCATTTAAGATCGGGAGCCCATCTGAAAAATGTCCTACTTCCGGTAAAATTCAAGATGGCCGACACCACGTTGAAAACAGGTTAATTTTTCAGTTTTTACATCTTTCAAAAACATTTTTATGGTCTTTTACACATAAAATATGCCAAAGTCTTTGTTTTGATACGTTCTTTTTATAATAAACTAACATAATCATTTACTTCCGGTTGAATCCAATATGGCGGATAGATAGAGTGATGTACTAAAACGAAATTTTTTTTCTAATTGTGAATCATAAATTTGCATCAATATGGTTAAATATGTACATATTTATTGTTTAAGTCTAGTTATAATATCGTCAAAAGATATGTTTCAACTCTTTATTCAGTCAGAGTTACCACCACATGCGCATCGGACACTGCACATGAGTCCTGCCTGACCACACTTGCAACGACAACGTCGTCCACAATGAACAAGTTTCTTCCATGTTGTTGATGCATCAGAAAATGTTGATAAAAAAGAATGCCACTCGTTGTCTTTACCCCTTGTCAAATCGTAAGCACCGGGACTCGGGAGGGGAGGACAAACTTGTAGACTAGTTCCCAAACCCAACCGTCCTTGATACACTGAAATCTTGACATGGTGGTAAAAGCTTGACTTGGCGGTAAACATTTCAATGTAAAATAGACATTTTGGATGTTATTGGGCCGGGCCCCTCGTGCGACAATATCACGAAAGCTTAGCTTTGCCAGAATCGCGTACCATGAAGCTTAATAGCACATAATCGAGTACGGCTGTCAATGCTATATGTCTAGATCTCTACCTGACGCAAACTTTTTTGATCAGATGAAGTATTACCACAAAAGAAACTAACAAAGTTTTTTTTATCCCTATGGCACATGGTAAACTCAATCATGTAGATTTTCTGCCTGTTGTTTGATCCTCGGAATAGCTTCTTTTCGGTAGTCTTTTTAGTTCGAACGTGTTAATTCGACACGACATAAAATATGCCATTTGGCATTGTTTGCTTTAGAATATTCTGGATTACACTTCCATCATTGAGGTGATTCAAATTAATTGGAATAGGTAAACTGATTATTTATTGAATTTGTTGGAGGTAACCTGTCAAGTTTTCATATCCAATATTCTCTTTAGCACCACATACACAGCAACAACACTGTCCAGGAAGGAAAAACTTGATAGTCATCATTCGGTCATTTCTCCTTCGGCCTTGCTGTAGGTGTTAAAAATGATGACTCTACATCCTTCTGTTGGATTCCTAAATAACATAAAACTTCATTCAACAAGTGCTTTATTGGGGAGTCATCCAAATGTACTACTTAACTTCTCTCAGTTATGTTGAATCACGGCAATAAAATTTGGCCTTTGGAAATATTTCGATTGTTGTTATTCTGAAAATGGTGCCAAGCAATTCGAAAGAACTGATGGAGATTCTTAACTCTAAATCAGTCTAACGTCGTAACAGCATCAAAACCTTCGATTTCTCCACACTTTATACTTCTTTTCCGCTTTAACAACTCAAATTACAATTTGACATAACTGATAAAACGCAGTTTTAAAAAATGGAAAAAGCAGGTACAAATATCTGGTAGTCGATTATACTAAGACTTACCTTGTAATCAACGAGTCAAAGATAAAGAACAAATCTACAAAAGACCAAATAATCGACACGCTCAAGACAAGATATTAGTTCAGTTTGGTGGACGTGTTCGGCAAACAATTGGGATTCCATTAGGCACATTTGCTTGCTGATTTTTTTCTTCATTCATATAAATTAGACTTCTTACAATCACTTCTAGACCAAACAAATCGAAGACTAGCTCTCGTTTTACCATGCTTTTTGTTTTATTTGTGATGTCCATCCACAGAACAATTCTCGTTTCGGTGACTTTCTCTTTCTCATACCGGTATATCCTCAAGCCTTGAGATAAAGGACACCACAGATTCTAGGAAGGCCGTTTCATATTTAGATCTACATCCCAAGGAAGACTTTCAGCAAAGCTCTATAACAAACTTGATGACTTCAACTTCCTCTTCTTGTGTAGCAACATTCCGTCCGCTTCACCTTATGTAATTTCCGTATCACATTGATTCGATTTTCCAGAACTTGCGGGGCTTACATCGATTTCCTTGGCAGAGCGTCACGTCTGACACAAAACTTGTTAACAGGATGTTGCTCATCGATTGTTGTCTTCACTCAAGAAATTTCATGGAAGACATCATGCGCTCATAGCAAAATAAGGGACTTTAATCTCTCAGATGAATGCACATGTTGGTTTGTCAAATGCTTTGTTCTGAAATTTTTTTTTTATCGGATTTGACACTTTATATTGACCATTGGCAGTACGACGCGTGTGCTATAGCAACCAAGAACTGCTTACCCTTTCAGAGCACCCGAGTTCACTCTCGTTACGACTTGAGTTCGCGTTGTTGATTGCTGTTCAGTTATTTTTGTGTTTTTATGTTTTGCATTTGTTCGTGCTGTTCAAGTTTATGTTGAATGAGTTTGTCTTTGCCCTTTCGGACTTTTGCCATTCGAATGCACTATTGGAGCCTCTCAGCTGCTGATGATACTGGAGGTGCTAATCAGTTCATGTTGACAAATAATATATTTATCCCAGTCAACGCAGAAGTCTTAGGGAGGAAGAAGGAACTTTTTCGAACATCAAGGGAGTGAAACAACTAGCAGATATAGCTATCATCTAAACGTTCCATTGAAAAAAAGAAAATATTGTTTAGCTTAAAAATCTGAAAATATGCATATTGGATATGTTTTTATTAAACTGAAGAACATTTACGGTAATTACAGCTTGTTTGGTATTTTGTTTTAGACATTTACGGTAATTGCTCTTGTGGAGATATTTAGGCATTTTCGGTAATTGTTAAATAAACTTAGGTTTCATTATAGGATACTTAAATGTATGATAATAAAAGGTATTTTAGAACAAACATTTTTTGTTATTAAGACAAACACATATTTTGGCATAGAAGTCAACCTTAACTTTTTTTTCAAATTCCATTGAAAGAATGCAAGTTTAGACTAAAATTGGCAAGTAAATATGTAAATAAAGGTGATGCTAGGAATGACACTCAATTGTTAAATTACATTACATATATATAAAATTTAAGACTTTTTGTTTTCAAAGGCAATCTGAAAAAAATCATTTAAAACCTGAAAATGTCCGCCATTTTACCGGAAGTGGTCTTATTTGTTATATTCTATGTAGCTTCAGCCTCAAAACATGTCATATGAAACACAATAGCCCAAAATTGTCGCACTATGCATAAAATCTTCAATTTTATAGAAGTAGTCTACATATTTCCACGTGGTGTCGGCCATCTTGAATTTGACCGGAAGTAAGGAATTTATGAGATGGGCTTCCGATCTTAAATGAAAGAGTGACGTCCGGAGAAGGTTTGTACCAAGTTTCATGCTTGTAACAGCTGGTGCACAATTCTTCTGAAATATGCTTAAAGCTGCCGGACTAGAAGGAAGAAAAAAGGGGGAGGTCCAAGCAAATATTTTGTTTTCGGTTTATACTTTTTGTAATTTCGGAGTTTTCCCAGAATATTTGACTTTTTCTACTTTTTTATCAAAACTTGATCAGCCGTTAACATCTCCGATGAGGGTGTGGGGCAATAATGTGCAGTACAAAAACAAATCATATTGTCCGCCCTCGAAGATTCATCATTTTATTACCTACAAGTAAAAATCTTACTAAAGCAGTTTTTCGTCGATCGGCTTTTTGTAAAGCATCCAATCCGAATTCCGTCGATGTTTTGTATCCCTATTTTACACACGTGTTCAAATAAAAATTCAATTCAAATCGTAATTTCATGTCAAAAATTTTAATCGGGAATATTTAAAATATATTTAAAGTTTCTGCTGTGGCAGATCCAGAAACAGGATGTTCCGTCGGGGACCATTGCAAAAGTTTTTATGGTATTTTTACCTTGTTTCGTCTTTCCTCTTGGACAATGAGATTGATCCTCCAAGCTCGGTAGTTTTGCAATTACCTTCATTCATCTATCAAAGATTCCTTAGATGCGATTTATCCAAAAGATTGACAATACCAATCATTAAAACCAATGCACCCCCAATACAAATGTATGCCGCGCTTGGACAATTAAAAAAAAACAACCGACCATTTAACTTGAAAGGGGGGGGGGGCTTGGTTTTTTCCCCAAAAAATATTTTGGAAATTATTTTTGATAGAAAAATATTTTGGCAGCAGAGGGTACACGCCGGGTATTCGGACACAGAGAACCGGGTGGAACACTAGAGACCGGGTGAACCGAGAAAAACATTTTGTTCAGGTAGGTGTGGTATTTTCTTTATGAACGTATTAAAAAAGGATTACGAACAAAAATAAGTTTATACGGCCTTTTGTTAGTTCCTTACCCACTAGTACAACAAGTATTGTCTGTTTTTACTGGAGATCAGATCCACAGGAACGTCCTGAATAATGAAATTACTCCCAAAAATGTAAACTCCCAACTTTCTTTGATTGTAACTTCTCGCGAAATGCAAGCTAAAAACTCTTTTTGGTCAATATAGATACCCAAATGCATACTTGTTTATCTATCAAAAGTTAAACTTCTAATTTGGCGTTTCAAGCACAGTATTATTCATTATCCAAACCACGGTGGCGAAATTTGGACACAAGGGATAGCGGGTGATGACACAATAGAACGCGGGTGTGTGTTTTTCGGAGAACACAATGAACCGGGTGAAAATGCTGATCGTTTTTATCAAAAATGTTTCTTTTCCTTTCTATGATAGTAAAAGGAACAAAATGTATATATGTACAAATATATTCTCTTTTTAGCATGTTTCGATAACGGAGAAAATTTACAATGCTTTTACTGTGGAGTTAAAGAAAACTGTTTAGAAACAATCATACAACACTGCTCGTCTGAGCATGGTACTGAAACCCTTAAATACAGACAACTTGTTTTAGATGAAACATCTGGAAATCATAGATACCAAACTAAAATACATGAAGGAGTCATCCCTGTTCAGTTAAAAGATAGTTGGAAAAGTGTAACAGTTCATGACGGTCTTACTTATATTTTGGATAACAAATTTTAACAAATTAAATACTCCAGTAAAAGACCATTTTAGTAGGAACCTATTTAGGAAACGGTCAAAAAACGATAATGAAGATGATAGTCTTGAGCATGTTTCAGAAGCTGAAGAATGGGAGCCACTCACATGATTGATATTTTGCCTACAGTATTACAATCTCTGGAATCAGCAGGACAGAAAGAGACTTTAAAAAAAATCATGAATCTTTAAGCGTCTGATATGTTTCCGGTACAGAACATTTGCTATCTTCTGTTCTTAGATATGGTAGAATGGTTCTCATGTGAATCTACTACCCAGATGAGATAACGAAAAAAAAACTGTTAAGTTTTGGCAAATTAGATTATACATGTAGGTTATTTCATGGTAAATTTCTTCGCTTCATGTCAGGTCTCCGAAATTTTGAATAGATTAATAAATGTTGTGGTGTGGCAAGTTAAAATGGAGACAATAAAATAAGTAGGTTGGTTAAACCACACATAAAAGGTAAAAATATCAAATATAAAACTAATATAAATTAATAAAGAATACATCTAAAATCTAAAAAGCCCAAATTTTCGGCTTTCAGCCTTCGTCGGGGGCAGAGCAAAGAAAAAAATCACGACCGCCACGGTCTGAGGACAACCAACAAGTGAATATAGTAAAAAGTGTTCACTCGATAAAAACAACCACGTCATCATCACCCAAATCCTGAACTGAGCAATATAACAATAGGCCAAATCATACCCAAAGAATCAAATTAAGTAAATAACTAAGAAATGATTTGATTTTTGACATTGATGCCGAAAGGACGTGCTGTTCCCAGGAATTTTATTATTCTCTGCTCAAGGAACTGTCTTTGTTTCTCGCCGTGATGGGTTTGAAGCAGAACCGTGACTTGCATATCTTTTATACTGTGGCCGGACCCTCGAAAATGCTCCCCAACTGGACATTCAGTATCTCTGGTGACACTGTTTTTGTGTTCCACAAAACGGTCCCCGAGTCTCCGACAAGTTTCACCAACATAAATCATGGAACATCGCTTACATCTTATAGCGTATACGACGTTTTCGGTAATGCAGGTGAACCCATCCTTCAGTTGGAAAGTTTTCGAGGGACCAACCACAGCATCGGTCTCCCATGTGAACGGACAAGTAGAGCAGCGAGTTTTTTACAAGGACGTGTACCTTTGTAGCTGGCGGGTTGACGTGACGACCTATACGAAGTGCTGACCAGGTGCTGTTTAAGACTCTTGCCCTTTCTAAAAGCCGTAATAGGGGTAGAGTCAGCAAAAACAGTGGACATATACTCATCTTTGAGGACAATGGATTTAAAGTTGCGAATAAGGATGTTCTAGATGGCAACATTGTGAGGGTGATAAGTAAGGACTAACGGAACACGATCATTGGTGCTCTTCACCCGGGGCTCCATTGCCTCGCGTCTGTTCACACGGGAAACCGAGGACACGGCCCTGTCCAAGATTTTGTCAGGATAACCTCTCTTCGTGAAGAAAGATCTCATCTTGTTACACTGGATCCCAAAATCCTTATCGTCATTGCAGATACGACGAAGCCTCAGAAACTGCGACTTCGGGATGGCGTTTTTGCAGGAGGAAGGATGACAGGATTCGTAATTCAGATAACAATGAGCATTGGTAGGTTTAAAGAACACCGATGTAGAGATCTTACCGTCTGTGATAGTACAGTTGATGTCAAGGAATGAGAGGCTATCCTGAGTGATGTTGAAAGTGTATTTGATTGCAGGGTGGTAGGAAGAGACAAAGTTGATAAAAGATTTCAACTCCTCTTCACTGTCGGATGAGACTCCAAATACATCATCGATGAACCGTTTGTAAAGTTCCGGGACTGGACCGATGTATTCGGAGAACATTTTTCCTCTAAATACCCTACAAACAAACACGCAAAACTTGGACCCAATTGCCACCCGATTGGTTGTAGAACTTCCCATCGAACTGAAAAGTATTCAGGTTGAGGACAAGTTCCGCCATTCTCAACACTATATCAGTACTGATGTGAGGATTGGGTCTCCTGTCCAAAAAGTGTTTTAAAGCTACCAAGGCGTCATTGTTGGGTATGTTGGTGTATAAAGCAGTGACATCTATAGTAAACAGTCTGAAATCGGAGTTTTCTGGCTCAAAGAACTCAAGGATATTCAGAGCGTGGGTAGTGTCCTTAATGAATGTAGGTAGGTTCTCCACAATAGGAATGAAAATATCGTGGAGGAAACTGGAAATGTGTTCTGTGGGACAACTACACTCTGAAACGATCGGCCTACCTGGGTTACCAAGTTTGTGTATCTTGGGAAGCATATAGAAACGAAACGTTCTGCGATACTACAAGACGCAATGCTTCCTCGGGCAGATCGTCGTTTTCTATGGATGTCTTGATTAAGTCTTTGACAGATTTTTGGTTGATTTTGGTGTTGTTAGAGCGAAGTTCTGTGTAAAATTGAGAGTCAGACAGTTGAAACTAGCCCTCAGAGACATAACAACGAGTGTCCCACGCTACAACTGCACCACCTTTATCAGCAGGTTTGATGCGTGTTCTGAGTTTGTGAAGCGCGGCACGTTCATCAGATGTAAGGTTATGTCTCTTGAGCGGTTTCGTATCTAGGCTGTCGATCTGACTTAGGCAGGTTCGGAAGTAATCTTGAAGGATCGGAAATAAAGACGCCTTGGGAGTAAAATTTGATTTTTTCTTAATGAATTTACTAAATAGTGAAGGAGCTTGATTAGAAGAATCAGAACTCTCTGTTTCTTTATCATGGAAAAAAGCTTTGAGTAAGAGGCGGCGGAAAAAATGTTGTATATCAGTCTCATTTTGAAACTGATCTGCTACGGATGTAGTAGGTACAAAATTGAGACCTTTTGACAGGAGACTTTTCTCGGAAGAACTTAACACCAATGACTCTGGAATACAGCGGACAACCTCGTCCAGATTCACCTCTGTAGGTGGCGGGTCACTTACCACCTCGGCCACGTTGACAGGACGACCAGGATTGTCTCGCTGTACCTTCTCCTGCTTAGAGACGGATAAATACAGGAAAAGTTCAGTGTTTAAAACCCGAATATGGGAGATTATAGAGTTAGCGAGTAGCTTGTGACAAGAGGAAAATAGGTAATTTTTAATGATCATTTTCCTGAGGCGGAAACGCTCTAATTGTTCAGAGAAAGATTTAATAGCCAATTTCATCAGGTTTAAGGAGTAATGTGTGGATATGCGAGAGAACTCAGCATTCAGGTGCGGATTTTGAAGAATGGCATGAATAGGATGAAACGATGATTTGAAACCAGATGGAACAGTACGAGATATGATACAACGACGAAGGAATGTAAGGAGGCTGTTACATTCGGTGAGATGGACGGTGGTGTTATAAAGGTCGACAGCAATTTTCTGGACATGTGGTGGGTGTGAAGAAAGAGTAATTTTGAATTTCGAAAATAAATTTGATAAAAAGCTTTTTAGGCAGGGCATGGTCACAACGGTAGTAAATGTAAATAGATTAATAAATGTTGTGGTGTGGCAAGTTAAAATGGAGACAATAAAATAAGTAGGTTGGTTAAACCACACATAAAAGGTAATGGTTCTCATGTGAATCTACTACCCAGATGAGATAACGAAAAAAAAACTGTTAAGTTTTGACAAATTAGATATAGGTTATGAACGGAACAACTGAAAAGGAATGTTTGATCCATCACAATCGAAAGTGAATTTTGCCGTTCCCAGTAGAAATAATATGTACAAAGAAAACAATATTACGTCATCCTTTCCTCCCGGTATTAATAAAGATGCAATTAAATCAATGGTTCCTTGTTACAAGCAAAATCCACTCAAACTGTCCATTGATGGGAAAAAATAAGTAGAGAAAAATGCAAAAACATTGGTGACATTGATAGCTGGGGTCATGAGAATTCACCATCCCTATCAGAAAGAAAAGAATCCCATGCCAGAGATATTGAGAATGTTGAAATTGCTTTGAATAAAGTGGACATCTTAGAAAAGAAAAGCTTTAGAGGTATTACAGATCTAGAGGATTTAGATATCAAACATCTATATGAGATCACAAAAGACTCAATACTGTGTTTAGGTTTTAATAAAAAGCTACGCCGAGCGCAGCATGATACGACCGCAACATGTTGAACACTGTACGTTTGAGGCCAAATATGGATAGCCTATTGCCTTGGTCACATGCAGCTCATGTTGGACGTACAAAGCTTTTTGACATATGCACCCTGTGGTTGACTTTAAAATGCACATTTGACACATATATATTTACAATAACATCTAATAGAAAAGTCTTATATTAATTGACATGTTTGGTTCTTATTTACCCCTTTTTTTCAAAATAAAAAGTTAAGAATTATTGCAAATCTGATTGAAAAATACGGGTAGGGATTTTCACATTGATTCCAATTTTTAGGTCACTTTCGTTTCTAACATGAAAAACTGTCATAAATTGGGGTGACCAACACGTAAAAAGAAGTTCATTGCACTTACACGCGTACATTTCACTGAGTAGTTGTAGCACGTAGTAATGTGGTATGGAATAATAAACTGCTGGGTTGTACGAATTCGGGCCTTGCACTTATTTTCATACATCATGCTAGGTTCTGTGTCTGGTGACTCTCGCAATGTTCCATCCGGACTAACGACCATAAAACTCTGGTGATTCCCGCTAGAAACTTTCATGCATCCCTCTTCAAAGTCTCACAACTATGTTGTGTTCTATGGTCATTACCGGATCCTTAGATCCCAATGGAAGAGGGAGGTTTGGCGCCATAAAACCTGGTTTAACCAACCATTTCGTTTGAAATGCCTGTACCAAGTCAGGACCATTGCGATCCACCAATTATCCGTTATGACTGATTCGTTTTTGTCATTTTATCTGGACTATGAGATTGATCATTCAAGTTCGGTAGTTTTGTTATTACCTTTATTTATGCAGGACGTGTATAGCGTACACTTGTTCTACATCTTATTGTCATTAATACAGTACTATAGCTTAATTCGACTAGAATTTAGTAATTGATTAGATCGGTCAATTTCTAGTAAGTGTAATTGAAACAAAGTAACCATCTGATGTGACCAGCGTAAATTTATATGAGGTTATAAAGTATGCCTAACACAGAACATATATCTAAAACAGTTATATTAGAGTTTTGTCACTCATATTGGTGTTATAAAACTTTTGGGTACAGAAAACCAATTTTAAGCGCGTTTAAGACACTTATTTTATCCAAATTTATTGCTAGCTAACACCCGGTTCAGTGTGTCCAACACCCGCGTTCTTAGTGTTCTTTCTCTAAAATCACCCGCTGTCCCTTGTGTCCAAATTTCGCCACCGTGGTTTGGATAATGGATAATTCTGTGCTTGAAACGCCAAATTAGAAGTTTGACTTTTGATAGATAAACAAGTATGCATTTTGGTATCTATATTGACCAAAAAGAGTTTTTAGCTTGCATTTCGCGAAAAGTTACAATCAAAGAAAGTTGGGAGTTTACATTTTTGGGAGTAATTTCATTATTCAGGACATTCCTGTGGATCTGATCTCCAGTAAAAACAGACAATACTTGTTGTACTAGTGGGTAAGGGACTTACAAAAGGCCGTATAAACTTATTTTTGTTCGTAATCCTTTTTTAATACGTTCATTAAGAAAATACCACACCTACCTGAACAAAATGTTTTTCTCGGTTCACACGGTCTCTAGTGTTCCACCCGGTTCTCTGTGTCCGAATACCCGGCGTGGGGTAAGAAATAAGAAAAAATATTCTGAAGAAGGATATTTCAGCTACATAAAATAATGCAAATAATGAAAAAAAAATTCTGTCGCGATGCCTTCAAAAAATATTTTTTTCAAAAAACCCACAAAACTTTAACCTGCATCATTCATCTGAAAAATGTATGTTAAGGTGACCTAATTTGGGTACGGAAGTTGGTTACTTACCAAGATGTTCACACTGACCCAACATCATTTCTTTACCACTTGCAGTTGCTAAGATTTAGACCTAAACCAAAACTTAATCCAGAGTCGTTCATGCAGAAATTGTAGGTCAAGGTGACCCAATTTTTGTACGGATGTTGGTTACTGTCCAAAATGTACCCACTGACCCAATATCATCGCTCTATCACTTGCAGTTGCTTGGATATGGACCTTAACCAAAACTTTAACCGGAATCATTCATGCGGAAATATAGGACAAGGCCACTTAATATGGTACTGATTCTGACTACCATCAAAGATGTACCCACTAACCAAATATCATCCCTCTAGGATGTTTAGTTCCCAAGTTATTGACAAAACAAATACCATTACGTTCATATGTACGAACGAACGAACGTACGAACGTTTGAACGAACGAACGAACGAACGTATGAACGAACAAACCAAACGCTATATCCATTGCCCAACTCTGTTGGGCTCAGGGATTAAAAAAAAATTATACCCAACATTTCTATATTTTTATAGATGAAATTAAGAAGAAGGGAGACCTTAACGATTCGCACAGTTGTTGTGAAACCCATTTCAGCCTGATTTTGTAACAGATTAAAAGACTTTTGCTGTGGTCATGTAAACTTGTATTTGTTAAAACTTCCGTTTTTGCCTCAGTTTTGTTCAGTGGTGTTTCCATTAATATATCTGAGGTAAATGGTAATACAATGAATGAAAGTTGCAACAAACATACAAACTAAAACATTTGCTACGACTGACGCAAGGTTTGTGTCATCATTTCCTCTATAACCAAAAAGAAAAAAGCCAAACACTATATATAAAAAACATAGAACGATGAAACAAAAGAAACAAGAAATCTGTGACCTAATGCTCACCAGTCATACTCCCGCTTTCACAACTACTACTAGTATGCAATGCGTTTAATATCAAGTTAACAACAAACAGGAAGTAAATGTTCGATGGATCCAAAAATGTATCAATACATCATGTCAATACCAAGCTTGTTACCAAATATCAGCAACCTAGGAGTTGCTGAGTTTTCATGTAAGTGATAGAAATGTGCGACAGTTTTTTGTTTTAATTTTCGGTTAACATGAAGCAGAATTATTGATGAAAGGATATGGAACTGCAATTTATTAAGAAGTCCGATGGATCAAAAAGTATCCCACAATACATCATATCCATATAGCTTGTTTCCAAATATCAGCAACCTAGGGATAATAGTTGCCAAGCCAAGTTATATGTAAATTAAAAGCTGGGCAGAATTAATTTTGTGTGACGGTAAAATTAAAGTCTTCGATAAACAGGAATTAAATGTCCGATAAATCCAAAAACGTTTTCTCAATACACCATGCCATAAAAAGCTTGTATCCAAATATCAGCAATCTAGGAATAATAGTTAAAACAGTATACCCTTTTCTTTTTCAAGCGGGGCATAAACATGCCAAATTGAATACAAAATTTGAAATTTGTTTAAGATGAGTAAAAAATTTGCCTGAGGTAGAAGTAAACCACATGTAACTTAGGTAGCGACCATTTGATTTTGTTTTGGAAAGGTGTTTATGGTAAAATTTGAAATTAATCCCAAGTATGTAGAAGCCGAGAAATCTGTTACGAAAAGTTGTCATTTTTTTATCCATAAAAAGTCTAAGTCAGCTCTGAAAACAGGAAGTAGATGCTTGACTGATCTGGAAAGGGGAGGCACGGTATAACTCATCATGTTGAAGCTGTGTACCAAATTTGAAACAAATCCATCCAGTTGAAGCTGAGAAAACTGTTACGAAAAATTTCACATTTCATTTTTTTCCCCCTAAAAGTCTGAGTCGGCTCGGAAAACAGGTTGTAGATGATGGACTGATCTGGAAAGTGGAGGCACGGTATAACTCATTATGTTGAAGCTGTGTACCAAATTTGAAACAAATCCATCCAGTTGAAGCTGAGAAAACTGTTACGAAAAATTTCACATTTGAATTTTTTACCCTACAAAAGTCCAAGTCGGCTCAGAAAACAAGAAGTAGATGATCGACTGACCTGGAAAGAGGAGGCATAGTATAACTCATCAAGCTGAAGCTGTGTACCAAATTTAAAACCAATCATTCTAGTAGAAGCAGAGAAATTGAACCGGACGGACAGACGGACGGACGGACAAGGTGATTGCAATATAGCCCCCTCTCTTACGAGTGGGGGTATAAAAACATATCAATAACCCCATTAGCCCCATAAAAATCGAATGATCGCTCTCTTAAATGTACGAATGGGTGCTTAAGATTTTATTAAATTCATACCAGATGTTATTCAAATTCCACTATGATACATAGGAAGAGGTTATGTGGACAGTCTAAGACAAGTATCTACAAATATACACGTAGCTACTGTTTAACTTATTTTTTTTTAAATCCCCTCTTCTATACAAATGTTCAGTACTTACAATCCAGTTTACTATACGTGGGGTTTTAATACCGAATTCCAACAAAAAGGTAATAAATATATGTCATGTATGTTTGACAAAAACTAGCAGATGAACGCACAATCCGCAACAAAGTAATTTACTCTGCAATAAATTTTATTCATTAAAAAACAGTGGAAATGTTTTAAAAATTGATAAAAAAAATCTCCAGAATAAAAGATGGGAAGCCTGGTTGAATATTTTTAAAACAAAAGTTTAAACGGAGGAATCGCTAAATTATAAGATGTATTTTCTATTTTTTATTTTTACATATTTATACCCGCCCCCACCAAATAATAATATTAACAAGGTATAATTGAAACTGGATGCAGTTTCGAATGTCTCCCAAACGAAGTCCCATTAATCACATGAGAAAAAATTGTTCAGGGTGTTTACCTACATGTATAAATACATGTCTTACAGAAGTCCCGGGGTAAGGAAAATCCTGAAAATGCCTTTAAATGCATTTTAAGAACCTCATGGGAAAAATTTTGGCAGGGGTTCCCCTGTAAATCAAAGTATTACAGAAGTCCCACGAGTAAGCAAAATCCTCGAAATGCCTTTAAATGCATTTTTTAAACCTCCTGGAAAAAAATTGGACAGGGGTTTCCCTAAAAATGCAAGTTTTACAGAAGTCCCAGGCAAAAGCAAAATCCTGGATATGCCTTTAAATGCATTTTAGAACCTCATGAAAAAAATTTGGGCAGGGGTTCCCCTAATAACTCAAGTTATTTAGTATTTTATCATTTGAGGGGTGGGGCATGACCGATCCCTCAGACCCCCTCTGGTACCAAATAATTCGTCTTATCATAAGGAGTAATAATATATATGGTTATAGGGTGGGGATCTCAATGGTTTTCAGAATATTTAGTATTTTGTCATTTGAGGGGGCGGGGCATGACCCCCCCTCAGACCCCCTCTGGTACCAAATAATTCGTCTTATCATAAGGAGTAATAATATATATGGTTATAGGGTTGGGATCTCAATGGTTTTCAGAATATTTAGTTTTTTGTCATTTAGGGGCGGGGCATGACCCCCTTAAGACAATGAAGAGGAGGGTATTACATAATACCTCACCACTAAATGTGGCCAGGTATGAAAATTAAATATCTGAGGTTACACAGTATTTCCAAGTTTAAAATCACACATTATCAAGTAGTTATATCACTTTTCCCATAGAATTCTATAGTAAAATTTTGCAAAACCCCACCCCCTTTAGAGACCCCCAAAATATATGTTCCCTTCAACATATTGAAAAAATTTTTTCGGGAGGATCATCTAGGAATATTGGCCTATCAAGTCATATGATATCAAGCGATTCCGTCTATCGGTTTCTGAGAAACGCCGCAGACAAGTGTTCGAAAAAAACGCGCCCGGAAAGAAGAAAAATAATAATAACTAGGTATAATTGTGTTGGGATGCCAACACACAAGTCGCCCAAAATCGCCTTGGATAGAGTTCCATTCAAATCAGTGCATCAAAATAAGTCTAGAAATCAAATTTCGTTGAAATCGGACAAAGTTGACGTTTTTAGGGGGGCGGGTGTAGTAAAATGGCCGCCATTTTGAAACCGTAAGTCGGATTTCAAATCCGGTCGCAGATTTGAGTTCAGCATACCCGCTTTACCCCGATGACCAATTTTCAAGACGATCCGATGAAAAAAAAATTTCCGCCCACTTTTTCCGATGGCCGCCATTTTGAAACGGCGGCCATGTTGAAAATTGTAAAAGTGCATTACACAACTTTGAGTGACCCACTATCCAATCTCACAAGTGTCATTCGATTTCCTTGGACCGTTTTCTTGTATTAGGGAGGACAACTTTACGATAAAGAATCAGAAGAATAATAATAATAATAATAACTAGCTATAATTTGTGTTGGGATGCCAACACACAAGTCGCCCAAAATTGCCTTGAATACCTTTTCTTCCCATTTAGTACAATAAAATATGTATAGAAATCAAATTTCATTGAAATCGGACAAAGTTCACATTTTCAAGGGGGCGGGTGTAGTAAAATGGCCGCCATTTTGAAACCGGAAGTCGGATTTCAAATCTGGTCGCAGATTTGAATTCAGCATACCCGCTTTACCCAGATGACAAATTTTCAAGACGATCCGATGAAAAAAAATTTTCCGCCCACTTTTTCCGACGGCCGCCATTTTGAAACGGCGGCCATCTTGAAAATTTCAAAATATGATTACACGCCTATGAGTGACCCACTATCCAATCCAACAAGTGTTATTCAATTTCCTTGAACCGTTTTCTTGTATTAGGGAGGACAGCTTTACGATAAAGAATCAGAAGAATAATAATAACAAGTGCTGACTGTGTTGGGGATGCCCAACACAAAAATGTCTCCCAAACGAACCCATTTTTGACATCATATACTGAATCGGCATCTTTTAAAACCCCTACATACAAAATTTTGTCGAAATCGAAGCATTTTGACAATTTTGGCATTTTCGGGCCCGAAAAATCACATTTTCGCAAATAACTCGAAAACCGTAAATATCGCTTCAAAATTTTTTTTCGTATTATTGAAGAGCTCCTTTTCCTCTATTCACCTACAAAATTTCAGCCTCCTACGCACCTAGGTTACCGAGATATTGCAATGTCCTATATTATGAACTTTCGCCAATTACACGGAAACGGCAGCCATTTTGAAATTTTTTAAAAGTCCCTCCGCAACTCTAGTAACCCATCTACCTTCCTACAATGTTTTGTTAAAATCCTTCGAGGCGTTTTGAAGAAACGGTACGGACACGTTCATGGCGGGAGAAAGAAGAAAAAGAATAATTATATATAAATATACAAATTAATGTGGTAAAAAACTTCCTTTGATAGTTTAGCCTTTATTTTATGTTGCAGAAAAAAAATAAATACACCATTGGATTAAGACATGTTTTTTCTAGAATCAAGTGTAAGATAATTTTGATAGAAGTTGTAATAAAATTGCAATCGGCCTGTAAACTTTTGAAGCGGACAGGTTTTAAATTAGGTCATGGAAGCCATTATCTTCACCAGCAAGACAGAAATATACTTGGGGATTTCCCAGTTTTAATCAACCAATAATATCTAAGAAAGATCAATCAGAAAGCTTCACCCGGTGCGAGGTCAACAGCACCTGGTTTGACCCCTTGCAAGTTTACATCAATGTTATTTATAGATATTCACCTGGTGAAACGCACTCATTTAACCTTTCCCTTCAGTATACTTATAAAGGAAGTATCTAGAGGATATTCCGAAAGATGAACCCGGTGTGAGGTCAAGAGCACCCGGTTTGACCTCTTGGTATAAAAAGGCAAATGAAATTTCACCTGGTCACTTTTATGTAAACTCGATGTATTTTGGATTGGTTTATCTGCTTTTTTAGGTAAGTGTATGTCATTTTAAGAACATAATTATACGATATTTTATATTTGATATAGATTTTAATTTTAATTTTAATTCAAACATGTCGACCCATTTTTTATATATTTACAAAAAGTATTTATTAAACTTTAATTCATTAGGGACAGACCATCTAACTTGAAAGGGGGGGGCTTGGTCTTTTTGTTTTGGTCAGAAAATTTTTCCCCGCAGTAAAAATATTTATTTTTTGAAGGAGTCACAACAATATTTTTTTCCGTTATTATCATTGTTTTTTATGGCAGAAATTCTTCTTAGAATGTCTTTTTTTACCCTCTGCTGCCACAATATTTTTTTCATCAAAATGATTTTCAGAATATTTTTTAAGCAAAAAGCCAAGCCCCCCTTCAAATTAAATGGTCGGTCCCTTAGTAAAATAGTTTGTAAATACTTGATGAGTATTGAATAGACGAAGGCGTAGCAAAATTTATTGTTTGTTGTTATTTTTAATTATACAAATACTTTTGACAATTATAACGTTTCGAGAAAAAAAGGAAATATATTATCGATTACAATGCTGTTGTGTGGATTCAAAAATTTTCATCGCTTTTTCTTCTGATTGCGCATATGCGGAAATTGACAATATTTACACAATTTGAGGGAAATTTTTTGAAATATGTTATGTAGTTGCAAATCGAATTTTGGTTTAAGGGCCGACCATTTTTCTCGACGATTTCTGTTTCGTTCAAAGCGGTTAAAAATTAGTTATATTCAAAGGTCAAATACAATGAAAAGAAAAAAAATAAGGCCTGATTTTTTTTATTCGTTCGGCAAAAATTAAGGCCTTGTTCAAGTGATAAAATTCCGGTAATAAAATTATTTATTTTCGGAGTGCGGGGTGCCGGTCGGAAAAATATTTAATAATTTCCTCGACAACTACTAATCACAGCTTTTTGATATTTGATATGCAGCATCAGCGTAAGCTCCTATAAAATTAGTTAAAATAATTAAGGTACCCCTAACTCCGTGATCCTCCGTTTGGGCTACGATTCACATCCATTTCATCAACGATGGATGTAGCAGAACCATTTTGCGGCACTTGAGGAGTGCCGCGCTGGCGTCTGTAGAATTAGTTTAGGATTTCAATTTTGTTATTTTACACCATAACAATTATCATATTAACTTTCGAAGTTATACATGGTAATGAACGTTATTAAAGTTATGATATTGAATTTTATAAAGTTTAAGACTAGCGTAAAAACGAAAATAATCTATATTTAAGAGTATATCTGGAAATTTATCAACATATTAGATTGAAGTATCCTTTCCGGATTTGACCAACACTTAATCGATCTCTGGCAACGTGACGGGTGTGCCATAGCAAGCAGGAACTGCTTACTCTTCCGGAGCACCTGAGTTCACTCTCGTTTCGACTTGAGTTCGCGTTGCTGAATGCGGTTTTGTTGTTATGTGTGTGTGTTTTATGTTGTTATGTGGTTTGTTTTGTTATGATGATTTTTTGTCTGCCGGTTTTGTCTTTGTCTTTACGGTTTTATGATACTGATTACCCCTTTGGTACACCTTTGCTTCTCTTAAACACATTGTTATATATAAAAGTAGGCAAACAGGCTGGAATGGTAACCCTCACACTGGTTTACATTAACTTGGGATTTGATTTAAGGTGTGTTGCTCATCTACTTCCTGTCATGTTAAACGAAATCTTATCATTTTTGTCGTTGATCCATTATTAAGACTTAGCTACCAAAATATATGGCATCATGTAAATGTTGAGGAAAACAAATAAACCACCTCTTTTCAAATGGTAGGTTTCTTATAAAAAGTGATTAAAATCAAGATGCATAATTTTTCATTGAACTTTGGAAATATTTTATAAAAACATTTATAAAGTCTTTTGATCAATTTACAAGAAGTTAACCGGTTGAAATATTGGATCTCTGTGTTTTGTTTTTGATTGCGGGATTGTGTTTAGTGCATGCTTTAAAACATAAAAAAACATATGTAACCGAAATATTTCTATGTGAACTCATTCGACTATAGACTGAAGCATTTTATCCCTACATTAAAACATGTTTTCTTTTAAAAGGGATGTCGCAGCTTTATACAAAGGTCTAGTTTTAACCAAATAAATAACCGCATCCTTCTATGTAGCGGTTCAATAAGTAAAAGTTAAAACGTTAAGTCTATTATTATTATTTTTATTTTTTTATTGTAGAAATGTACCAAAAAGCACTGAGGACAAACAGTCAAGTTTCGCGATACAGATGATGGACAATTTTTATGTTCAGTTGATGGATATATATGTGAAATGGGTCTTGTAGAAGTAAAAGAAGCACACATACTGACATAAGAGGAATTCGACCATGTCAGGAAACCATTGCAGGAATATTTTTTTACTCAACTAGGCCGTCAAACCGATTATATAATGAAAAGATAGACATATGACTGTGTGAAAAATGGAAACTAAAACCTGATTGGGGAAGCTTACCATTACCTTGTCTATGCACGTAGTAAAGATAATGGACTCTATTAACCTTCAACAATCAAAGATATTTCAATGACCTCGATCCATAGCATTTTTAAAACTTTTTCAGCTTTTTTCCTGGTATATTGAAAACGAAAAAGACAATAGTGAGATTTTTCATGTCTATTGTGAAGATGGAGGACACGACACTTTTGTTTATCAAAGATAAATGTCATATGAATAAATAAAAACACTATATTAGGTGGAAGCTTTTATTTGTTTTTGCATCATTCTTTGAATATTATTCTATGTATTTTTTAGCTCACCTGGACCATAGGTCCATTTGAGCTATTGTCACCGCTTGGCGTCCGTCGTCCGTCTGTCGTCCGTCGTCTGTCCGTTCAACTCTTCAAAAATCAAATGGAATGGACCTTGGTATGATCGTTATTTAGGGTGTCCTCTACAAAACTGCCGTTGGGATTTTTGATATGGTGAAAAAAATGGCCGCCATTGCTAAAAATAGAACATAGTGGTAAATTGCAGTTTTTCGCAAATCACTCGAAAACAGTCACAGATATCAAAATTCTGGCACGGTAAAAGTGATCAGCACCTCAATCCGAAAACTGCTGTAGGAGTTATTGCCCTTTTTCTGATTTTTTCCAAATTTTGCACTTATTTAACCCTCTATCTTGAAAACTATACAAGATATCTGAAAAATTTAAATTTAAATATGATTAAGCACATCAAGATCTACAAATGATATAATGGGGTCAAAGTCCTAGGACCATTCCTTAGAGGAGTTTTTTCCCTTAGACTGTCAAAATTGACCATTCAGTGTTTTTCATCATATTTTCAAACGTTAATTACCCTAACACCATAAGTCTCACAATTACTAAAATTGGTGTGGTAGTTCTTTGAGGTCTGGTTTACAAAACTGTTGTTTGGATTTTTGATTCATCGAAAAACATGGCTGCCATGGCTAAAAATAGAATATAGGGGCAAATAGCAGTTGTTTTGCAAATAACTCAAAAATGGTAACAGATATCAAAATTTTGGCAAGGGTAGAGTGATCAGCAAGATCTACAAATGATATAATGGGGTCAAAGTCCTAGGACCATTCCTTATGGGAGTTTTTCCCCTTAGACTGTCAAAATTGACCATTTTCAGTGTTTTTCATCCTATTTCAAAACGTTAACTTCTCTAACACCATAAGTCTCACAATTACTAAACTTGGTGTGGTAGTTCTTTGAGGTCTGGTTTACAAAACTGTCGTTTGGATTTTGATAAGTTTCTATAGGGTCGAAGTTGTCAGATGTCCCCTTATAGGGGTTACAGCCCCTAAAATAACGTTTTTTCATGTTTTTGGCCTATAGAATGAAAACTATAGCAGATAGAGAAGAGCTGTTGCTGGCTTAAATGTTCAGTTCATTTAACTCTACAAAAGTCTTCATAGGAACGAAGTTGTCAGATGACCCCTTATAGGTGTTACAGCCCCTTAAAGGTAAATATAGCGTTTTATCATGTTTTAATGCCCTATAGTATGAAAACTATTGCAGATAGAGAAAAGCTGTTGCTTGCTCAAATGTTCAGCTCATTTAGCTCTACAAAAGTCTCCATATGGTCAAAGTTGTCAGATGACCCCTTATAGGGTTACGGCCCCTAAAATAACGTTTTTTCATGTTTGCCCTATAAAATGAAAACTATAGCAGATAGACAAAAGGTGTTGATTGCTTAAATGTTCAGCTCACTTAGCTCTACAAAAGTCTCCATAGGGTCAAATTTGTCAGATACCCCTTATAGGGGTTACAGCCCCTTCAATAATTTTTTTTTCTTTTTTTGGCCTATAAAATGAAAATTATAGCAGATAGAGAGAAGCTGTTGCTTGCTGAAATGTTCAGCTTATTTACCTCTACAAAAGTCTCTATAGGGTCGAAGTTGTCATGTCTTCTTACAGGGGTTACAGCCCCTAAAATAACGTTTTTTCATGTTTTTGGCCTTTAAAATGAAAACTATAGCAGATAGAGAAAAGCTGTTGCTGGCATAAATGTTCAGTTCATTTAGCTCTACAAAAGTCTTCATAGGACCGAAATTGTCAGGTGACCCCTTATAGGAGTTATAGCCCCTTAAAGGTGAAAAATAGTGTTTTTGCTTATAGCATGAAAACTATTGCAGATAGAGAAAGGCTGTTGCTTGCTTAAACATTCAGCTCATTTAGCTCTACAAAAGTTTCCATAGGGTGGATGTTGTGAATGTCGAAAACCCCTTATAGGGGTTATGGCCCCTAAAATAACGCTTTTTCATAATTTCGGCCTATACACGGCTTCAGAATGAAAACTATAGTAGATAGAGAAAAGCTGTTACTTGCTAAAATGATCAGCTCATTTAGCTCTGCAAAAGTCTTTATAGGGTCGACATCAAGACCAGGTGAGCGATTCAGGCTCCTGGGAGCCTCTTGTTTCTTGTTGTCTGTCTTCTGTATATTGTTCAACTATTCTCAAGTCAATCTTTGAATTTGCTAGACTTCTTGGCTAGCCTGTGGGCCATGATGGTGTAATTTGCTTAACAAGTTATGGTACACCATTAATATTTGGTATGTAGTTGCATACATGTAAGTATCAGTACTGATCAAAATCAAAAGCGTTTCATCTGTATGCTCCTAAAGCCACTATCGAATGACGAAAATAATCACATATTCAAATAATACAACAAACAAAAAACATTATACAACCGTCAAAACTGCCATCAGCAATATGAACTTATGACGAAGCGAGAATGAAGGTAAAATTTTATTTCCACTTCTACGTCATAGCTGGGATAAAAACTAAACAATATTTAACTGCATTTCAGGTTATCTGAAAGAGTAGCCAGTATCTGTTAATCATTCAACAGCGTATACATTTTAGTGGACAATCCATAAATATTTAAAAGAAATCAAAAACCCCTTTGTATATTTATATACACGGTCACACTTGTAATAATAATAATAATAATAAGAAACGGAGTAAAAACAATATGTCTCCAAACTTTCGTTTGGGAGACATAATAATAATAATAAGAAACGGTGCAAAAACAATAAGTCTCCCAAACTTTGTTTTGGGCGACTTAATAAGAAACGGTGCAAAAACAATAAGTCTCCCAAACTTTGTTTTGGGCGACTTAATAATAACTAGGTATAATTGTGTTGGGATGCCAACACACAAGTCGCCCAAAATCGCCTTGGATAGAGTTCCATTCAAATCAGTGCATCAAAATAAGTCTAGAAATCAAATTTCGTTGAAATCGGACAAAGTTGACGTTTTAAGGGGGGCGGGTGTAGTAAAATGGCCGCCATTTTAAAACCGTAATTCGGATTTCAAATCCGGTCGCAGATTTGAACTCAGCATACCCGCTTCACCCAGATGACCAATTTTCAAGACGATCCGATGAAAAAAAAATTTTCCGCCCACTTTTTCCGATGGCCGCCATTTTGAAACGGCGGCCATCTTGAAAATTTTAAAAGTGCATTACACAACTTTGAGTGACCCACTATCCAATCTCACAAGTGTTATTCAATTTCCTTGGACCATTTTCTTGTACTAGGGAGGACAAATTCTCGATAAAGAATCAGAAGAATAATAATAACTAGGTATAATTGTGTTGGGATGCCAACACACAAGTCGCCCAAAATCGCCTTGGATAGAGTTCCAATCAAATCAGTGCATCAAAATAAGTCTAGAAATCAAATTTCGTTGAAATCGGACAAAGTTGAAGTTTTTAGGGGGGCGGGTGTAGTAAAATGGCCGCCATTTTGAAACGGCAAGTCGGATTCCGAATCCGGTCGCAGATTTGAGCTCAGCATACCCGCTTAACCCAGATGACCAATTTTCAAGACGATCCGATGAAAAAAAAATTTCCGCCCACTTTTTCCGATGGCCGCCATTTTGAAACGGCGGCCATCTTGAAAATTTTAAAAGTGCATTACACAACTTTGAGTGGCCCACTATCCAATCTCACAAGTGTTATTCAATTTCCTTGGACCGTTTTCTTGTATTAGGGAGGACAAATTCTCGATAAAGAATCAGAAGAATAACTAGTGCTGATTGTGTTGGGATGCCAACACATAAGTCGCCCAAAATCGCCTTGGATAGTATTCCATTCAAATCAGAGCATTAAAATTAGTCTAGAAATCAAATTTCGTTGAAATCGGACAAAGTTGACATTTTTGGGGGGCGGGTGTGGTAAAATGGCCGCCATTTTAAAATGGCGGCGTTCGCATCAAATTTGTTTCCGCCATAATGCTCAGGAAGGATCACTCTACCAGTGTACTAATTTTCATTGAAATCCATCCACCCATCTCCGAGATCTGAGAGGAGCCCAAAAATCTTAAACGGCGGCCATTTTGAAAATGGCGGCCATCTTGAAAATTTCAAAAGTGGATTGCACACCTCTGAGTGACCCTCCATCCATCTCAGCAGGTTTTATCTTGATTGGTCAAAGCGTTTTCAAAAAATGTGTCGGACAAGTTCATGATTAAGAAAGGAAAAGAATAATAATAATAAAAAAAAAATAACTAGGTATAATTGTGTTGGGATGCCAACACACAAGTCGCCCAAAATCGCCTTGGATAGAGTTCCATTCAAATCAGTGCATCAAAATAAGTCTAGAAATCAAATTTCGTTGAAATCGGACAAAGTTGACGTTTTTAGGGGGGCGGGTGTAGTAAAATGGCCGCCATTTTGAAACCGTAAGTCGGATTTCAAATCCGGTCGCAGAATTGAACTCAACATACCCGCTTTACCCAGATGACCAATTTTCAAGACGATCCGATAAAAAAAAATTTTCCGCCCACTTTTTCCGATGGCCGCCATTTTGAAACGGCGGCCATCTTGAAAATTTTAAAAGTGCATTACACAACTTTGAGTGACCTACTATCCAATCTCACAAGTGTTATTCAATTTCCTTGGACCGTTTTCTTGTACTAGGGAGGACAAATTCTCGATAAAGAATCAGAAGAATAATAATAATAAGAATAACTAGCTATAATTTGTGTTGGGATGCCAACACACAAGTCGCCCAAAATCGCCTTGGATACTTTTTCTTCCCTTTCAGTACAATAAAATATGTATAGAAATCAAATTTCATTGAAATCGGACAAAGTTCACATTTTTAAGGGGGGCGGGTGTAGTAAAATAGCCGCCATTTTGAAACCGGAAGTCGGATTTCAAATCCGGTCGCAGATTTGAATTCAGCATACCCGTTTCACCCAGATGTCCAATTTTCAAGACGATCCGATGAAAAAAAAATTTCCGCCCACTTTTTCGGACGGCCGCCATTTTGAAACGGCGGCCATCTTGAAAATTGCAAAACTTGATTACACGCCTTTGAGTGACCCACTATCCAATCCAACAAGTGTTATTCAATTTCCTTGAACCATTTTCTTGAATTAGGGAGGACAACTTTACGATAAAGAATCAGAAGAATAATAATAATAATAATAATAATAATAAGAAACGGTGCAAAAACAATAAGTCTCCAAACTTTGTTTTGGGCGACTTAATAATAATAATAATAATAAGAAACGGTGCAAAAACAATAAGTCTCCCAAACTTTGTTTTGGGCGACTTAATAATAAGAAACGGTGCAAAAACAATAAGTCTCCCAAAATTTGTTTTGGGCGACTTAATAATAAGAATAATAACTAGGTATAATTGTGTTGGGATGCCAACACACAAGTCGCCCAAAATCGCCTTGGATAGAGTTCCATTCAAATCAGTGCATCAAAATAAGTCTAGAAATTAAATTTCGTTGAAATCGGACAAAGTTGACGTTTTTAGGGGGGCGGGTGTAGTAAAATGGCCGCCATTTTGAAACCGTAAGTCGGATTTCAAATCCGGTCGCAGATTTGAACTCAGCATACCCGCTTTACCTAGATGACCAATTTTCAAGACGATCCGATGAAAAAAAAAATTCCGCCCACTTTTTCCGATGGCCGCCATTTTGAAACGGCGGCCATCTTGAAAATTTTAAAAGTGCATTACACAACTTTGAGTGACCCACTATCCAATCTCACAAGTGTTATTCAATTTCCTTGGACCATTTTCTTGTATTAGGGAGGACAACTTTACGATAAAGAATCAGAAGAATAACTAGTTCTAATTGTGATCGCAAACGAGTCACAAAAATGTCCCCTCACGTACCCCTCTTTGTCAATGTCTCTTGGCATTTGAGATAACTCAATTTATCCAATTTTCATCAAAATATGAGTAAGTTTAATTTTGGCGGGAAACGGCGGCCATTTTTAAAATGGCCGACAATAAAAATATTTCGATGTCAAAAATCAACTCACCATACATATATTACCTTATATACCAATTTTCGTTAAAATCTGAGTAAATTTAATTTTGGCGGGAAACGGCGGCCATTTTGAAAATGGCCGACGATAAAAAAATTTTGATGTAAAAAATCAACTTGCCATACCACTATTACCTCATATACCAATTTTCATTAAAATCGGAGTAATTTTAATTTTGGCGGGAAATGGCGGCCATTTTGAAAATGGCGGCCCCAAAAAAAATTTCGATTCCAAAATTGAACTCGGCATACCACTATTACCTTGTAAACCAATTTTCATCAAAATCAGAATAACTTTAATTTTGGCGGGAAACGGCGGCCATTTTGAAAATGGCCGACGATAAAAAAAATTTGATGTCAAAAATCAACTCACCATACCACAAGTACCTTATATACCAATTTTCATTAAAATCGGAGTAATTTTGATTTTGGCGGGAAATGGCGGCCATTTTTAAAATGGCCGCCCAAAAAAAAATTTCGATTCCAAAATTGAACTCGGCATACCACTATTACCTTGTAAACCAATTTTCATTAAGAAATAACAAAGTTGAGAATTTTTTTTCATTAATATCACAAAATATATATATGGTACAAGAAAGATAACTCAATCTTACAAAAAAAATAATTTTCAATTTTTTGCAAAATTTTGAAAACGGTAAGTCCGATTTTCAAAATTTTTTTTTTAAATGAAAGGTATTGTATATCCGCACTTAACCTATAAGGGAATTCTTCCTACCCCTGCCGGATCAGAAATGCCAGGAAAAATTCAACTTCGGTTTCGAGGAGCCATTTTGAGGCCCTTTTTTTACCTATATGGGGTCGTTCGATTTTGACGAAAAATACAAAAAGCACAATCTCCCATTCCATACTCTTGATTTATGAAGTTTCAGCTTCCTACCTTTAAAGATGTCGAAAAAATGAGGTGGACAAGTTCACGATCCAGAATACCGAGAAAAATAATAATAACTAGTTCTAATTGTGATCGCAAGCGAGTCACATATATGTCCCCTCACGTACCCCTCTTTGTCAATATGTCTTTTGGCATTTGATATAAATTAAATTACCCAATTTTCTTCAAAATAGGAGTAAGTTTAATTTTGGCGGGAAACGGCAGCCATATTGAAAAAATTGCCAACGATAAAAAAATTTTTATGTCAAAAATCAATTTGCCATGCCACTATTACCTTATATACCAATTTTCATCAAAATCGGAGTAACTTTAAATTTTGGCGGGAAACGGCAGCCATTTTGAAAATGGCTGACGATAAAAAAATTTTGATGTCAAAAATCAAATCGGCATACCACTATTACCTTATATACCAATTTTCATCAAAATCGGAGTAACTTTAAATTTTGGCGGGAAACGGCAGCCATTTTGAAAATGGCTGACGATAAAAAAATTTTGATGTCAAAAATCAAATGGGCATACCACTATAACCTTATATACAAATTTTCATCAAAATTGGAGTAACTTTAAATTTTGGCGGGAAAATGGCGGCCATTTTAGCCGCCATTCTGAAAATGGCCACCAAAACACAAATTTGATTCCAAAAAAGAACTCGGCAAACCACTATTACCTTGTAAACCAATTTTCATTAAGAAATAACAAAGTTGAGATTTTTTTCATTACTATTACAAAATATATTGTAAAAAGAAAGATAACTCAATCTTACAAAAAAATTAATTTTCGATTTTCGATTTTTTGCAAAATTTTGAAAACGGTAAGTCCGATTTTCAAAATTTTTTTTTAAAATGAAAGGTATTAAATATCCGCACTTAACATATAAAGGAATTTTTCCTACCCCTGCTGGATCAGAAATGCCAGGTAAAAATTCAACTTCGGTTTCGAGGAGCCATTTTGAGGCCCTTTTTTGACCTATAAGGGGTCGTTCGATTTCGACGAAAAATACAAAAAGCACAATCTCCCATTCCATACTCTTGATATATGAAGATTCAGCTTCCTACCTTAAAAGATGTCGAAAAAATGAGGTGGACAAGTTCACGATCCAGAATACCGAGAAAAATAATAATAATAATAATAATAATAATAATAATAATAATAATAATAATAATAATAATAAGAAACCGAGCAAAAACAATATGTCCCCGACACTTCGTGTTCGGGGACATAATAACTAGATTTAAATGCCATTTCAAGAAATAGCA
Organism: Arcuatula senhousia; assembly: GCA_963971305.1. Classification (NCBI taxonomy): domain Eukaryota; kingdom Metazoa; phylum Mollusca; class Bivalvia; order Mytilida; family Mytilidae; genus Arcuatula; species Arcuatula senhousia. The sequence continues at coordinate 38,122,305 of OZ020303.1, read as the reverse complement.
GATGTCACTCCACTTTGTGTGTAAAGTTTAAAAAGTGCATGTTATGATCTCTTAGAACTAAAGTATGTCATGACCTTCATCTTTGTCTACAGAAAATTAATGCAAATTTGTCATGTTGCCAGTCAATGTTAAACCTATGGGGAAATCTTAAACTGACAATAATCAATACTATCTTGGCATGTAACCAGTCAATGTTTAGTTTTTTGGATTTTTCGGAAATTTTAAATAAGAACAATTTAAAAATGGCTGCTATTTATATTTTTATGAGTAGCCGATATCACACTCACTCTTCCAGCTACCTTGATGTACCCCTTTTGTTCTTTGTCCACTTATTCTTCAGTTTAAGTCAAATATGAAAATGATTTTTACTGCACTTCTTTTTTCATGTAACTTTAATGACCTCTCTCAAAAGTTCAAAGGTCTGTTACACAGGATTTGATGATAATATGCACAATGAAATATGAAATGGTGTACTAGCTAGCTGCTACATGCATGCAAGTTTGATAAAATTCTGTACAGTAGTTTAAGAAGAGTTGTGTTGACAAGATGATAAGTGAAGATGTCCAAAGGGCCATAACTTGCACAACAATATGAGGATTATTAGTATCTGGTAATATGACCTCAAAGTGTTTTTTTTTACTATTCATAAAATTTCTTACAGCTGTTTCAGAATAGTTGGCTTTGGCGCTGACAAGTTGATAAATCTTTTTTTTTTAGCAAATTTGTATGTTCAAAGGACCATAACTCCCACAAGCAATAGAGGATCAAAATAACTTCATAATATGCACAACCCAATAAGGTTTATTTACTATATGCTAAGTTTTGTACAACACCCTAAAGAAGTTTCAGAGGAGTTGACCTGACAAGGTGATAAATAAGTATTCAGCAAAAGTTCGATAGGTGATAACTCCAACAAAAATGAGAATAAAAATGTCCTGGTCATATGCACAGCTACCTATGATGAATTTGCAACATACAAAGTTTGGATGAAATCCATTTGGTGGTTTCAGATGAGATGCAGTGATAAACTTTCAGATAGACAAATTCAGGGAGACAATAGGTGAAAACATCAGGTTATTTCCTGGTAGTGCAATTTTTGGTTTGGCTTTCTGATAAAATGTGTGTTCTTTGAGTACTATTCTTTCAATACATTTGATTTTGATCTTCAAATGTTTTCATTCAATGCTGCTAATGAGAGGCTACTCCCTGAAAAGTGCACATGCATAACAGTTTTAAAAAGGCTTTTGTATTTTTAAATATATTAATGGCAATATGAGATTGTAGAAATCAAATATTATTTATTATGTTGGTGCAGAAAATTAATGTACAATCATATATACAAAATACATATATTTACATGATAAAGTCATTCTTAAAATACCATAAAATGTTTTAATAAAACAGAGTGTACCATATAGATCAACATGATCAAATGCTGCCTTTGTAAATGGACTGATTCAACTGAAATTATAGAGATCAAAATGGTACCCCAGCTACAAAAAATATACTATTAATACTTTTGTAAAGTTTCAGGCCTCTGTTTTATACAAGATATCTGTAATGGTTATTTGTCATACTTAAGAGAGGTAGACAACAGATGATTCTAAAGTTTATATATGGTGTGTCTTTATCAAAAATTTCGTTCAAATCACTATCAATTAATTAAAGTTACTGATTATAAATAGTAAGAAATATTTATATAAAGAATTATTAAATAATACATAAGACAATGTCATTCTCTCAAATCAATAGGCTATAATTACTTCATCTATACATTAAATACTTGTTAAGTGTATTTTTTAATTTTTTTTTATATTACTAGTAAAATTCTTTATCACAATCTATAACAAAATTAACACTGTTATTTAATTGCAACTTTTAGAAGAACCATATTATGGTAGCTGTAATATGTTTGCAAAGTTTGCAATGAAATTTTCAAATTTCCACTCAGATAAACATGATCGATACAAGTGCCTCCGTCTGTAGTTGGGCCTATCACCAGCTGAGAAAACCCTTGGTCTTCCATGAAGTCTTTGATGGGAGTATATGATTTCAGAAGGTCTTCATTGAAATCTCCTAACACTATGGTAGACATGTCATCATCTTTGATCATTATAAGTATTTTGTTCAGCTCCTGTAAGAATACTGAGGAAGCGTATGTCTTGGGCTTGTATATAAGTACCAGATTTGTTTTGATTTCCTTGACACTCATAACAACACATTCCATTATCCTTGAAGTCATTGGATTATAACAATGTGATGTCTTTTCATCAACATAAAAGCCTACACCACCATGTTTGGCCAATTCCAGATCTTTAAACATCTTTTTAGCTGATTCTCCCAATGATACTTTATTCTCCACTTTATTAAAGGGATAAGATAAATATCTTGGTTTATGTTTAAAAAGAAAATTGTCAAGTTCAGGAGCAGGCAAGACTTTCTCCAACCATGTTTCAGTTAAGCAGATGACATTCACATTTGTTATACTGGGATTTGCTCTTAAGTCATTAACATGTGCTTTCAATCCTTGAATATTGTGAAGTAAAATGGAAATGTGATCTTCATTTACAGCTTGAACATCCTCTAGGTTTAGAAATTTAGGCATTTGTTCTGTAGATCTTAAAACATCTTCATTACAGTATATTTTATTTTCATCGAAATCTTGAATTGACAGTCCATTCATTGAAGTGACTCGACTGAGTGCCACATATGCCATACCAGAAGCAAATACATTCTTCATTGATACAACCACTTTATTTGTTGTCAATCCCTGAACCTTATGTGCTGTGCATGCCCACGCTAATTGTAAAGGCAATTGTCTACGAACAGCATTATTCTGTAGATCCTCTTCAATTGGTGTAATCTGAACTGGCTGATGAGAGATTGACTGAGATGGATCATTTTTCAAGGTGATCTTTTCGTTGTCAAATAATACTTTCACTGCATGCAATATTGACGATCCTGGCTTCTTCGGCAATAATTCTGTGATGGTGCCCATTGCACCATTGACTAAACCACATTTCACATCAATATTTCGAGTAAGCATGACTCGAGCTTTTTTTCCAAGCTCTAGATGTGCTGGTAAGAAATCATGTTTAGTGGCATATGGGGTTTCTCTTGGTGTAAGTCTTCCTGTCTTTGGATCTTTATCATAATCTTGGGCTGGTATTGTTTCAGTGTGCTCACAGATGGTTGATATCATATTTGCATTATGAGAATCAACTTCATCATTTTTTCCAAAAATGTGAAGAGTATCAGCAGGTAAAACACGCTTAATACATTGTTCCAAGTTGAAGCGATCTTCTGCCTGAAGGGACTGTGCCTTTTTCTTGATTCGCAATCTATTCAATAACTGAGCGAAAACTAAGTCATCTCTCTGCCTCATAATCTGTGTTAGTTCTACAATTGAAAAATTTAAGCTCCAAAGTGGAAAGAAATTTTCTGCTCTTAAATCAAATAAACATTTTTGTTTTACTGGAGGCAATTGGTAAAAATCCCCTACTGCAACCACACATATGTTTCCAAAGTCTGCATTTCCACTTTGTTTAATTTGACGGAGTCTCTCATTGACATATATAGAAACTCTTTGTCCAACCATTGAAATTTCATCTATAATTAAAATGTTCAAACTTTGATATTTACAACGAAGTTTATTCAGTTCATCATCTCTCATGTAAACATATGGCAAAGGCAGATATCTCTTTAATGAAAAAGCTTGATGAAGAGTGATTCCACCTATATGAAATGCGGCAGTTGCAGTTGGTGCTGTAAGTAAAACAACAATGTTATCGGGATTCTGTGCATGTGGAGATAAGATTTCAGTTGCCTCATGGTACAGGCACTTGATTAATTGGCTCTTTCCGGTACCTGCTCCACCATTAATAAATACACAAAACGGATCAGGATTTTTACCATTAACCTTGTCAAGACACCATTGCCTAATTTGATAAAACACAGACATTTGCTCTTTATTGAGTTGTTGTTTCAGAATTTGCATTTCCTTCCTAGGGAACTTAGTCTGCCTAATTTCTATGTCATTGCCAGTTGTACTTTTTTGTCTCCCTACAGTTTCTAGATCAGGAATTTCCAAACTGTCTTCGTCGGTTATGCGGTGTCTTTTATCTTGTGTCTCCAAACGAACAGCTTCAGCTTCAGGGGCTATTAATGCCCATGCATCATCTAGTGGTCCATGCATGTCAATAATATCTTGTGCCTCATCCAATTCATGTGCATTTATTTCAAATTTTTGTCTATTGATGTCAACAATAGATTTAACACTTTGAGGATTTTCCATAGGTGGTATAACTACTGCTCCAAACTTGTACATTTCTTCATAACTATTAAACATTTGAGGTTTTAACTGACTGTCTGTTCTGTGTGGCAGAAAGAGTTGAAGGCTTGACTGATAGTACAATTCAGGCTGTTTCTCTGGTGAAAATCTTGCATAGCGAACAATAGCTGGGTCAGTTCGGGAGCGTTTCATGATAAAACCTAGATCTTTCTGCAGTTTATTTACATTTGATTTTGACAGATCCTTTGGTACTTGTGATGCTGATAATATGCGATATTCAGAGCAGAATGAAGCATAAGACAAATCTTGAAACTCCTTTGTGTCTGGCCTACTTTTGTATCGATCGTATAAAGAAGGCATCCAGATACTGTCTTCTTCCAAATGATCTACTTTCATCTTTATTAAATTTAAGGGCAGACTCATTTTCACCTGATTATCGCCAGTTGGAGCAAACTGAACCTTCCTAGAAGACTGCTTCAAATGGAGACCACAAACTCTGTATGATGCCTCCTGAGCACTGACTTCTCGTTGACGAAAGTAAGCTCCACTTATTTTCCTCATGGCCTGATGTGCATCTAAATTTCCATCTGAAGCTTCTTTTCTAGCATTTTCTAAAACGACTCCCATTTCTCGTTCTGCTTTTGAAATGTAAGAAATAATATACATAACGCAGGAATATGGGTCCGTAATATATTGTAAATCCAGATTTGCGTTCCAACATCTGAGTAACTGGGGATTGTATTGGTTTATCCAAACATCAGAAGCATTGCGCTTCAAAGTTATGCTTATTCTTTTAGTGAGGGTGCTTGAAGCAGTTTCAAAGTCTTCTTGAGTAATCCCGGCAGCATTAAATAAATTGTCAGTTGTAATGTTTTCTACATTTCCATCTTGAATAACAGTCCAAAGTTTCTTTAAGATAATATGTGCATTTGTTTTCACCTCTTCAGATTGATCAGCAAGATTTTTTGGTCGAGATATAAATGTTTTATTTGATGGTGGCCGAGGAAAGTCAAATCGGCAAGTGGTTGATTTTGTTTTACATGCCTTGCTATGATTCTTGCTATGCTGTTGTACACTTTTAACTTTTTCATGCAAGTCTGGGTCAGTGTTTTTGTTTGGTAGCTCACATGTAACATATTTATCGATGAAATCACAAACGGTTTGATCGTCTTCCTTATCCAACTGTGGTGCATCCTTTATCCAAAATAAGCAATGTGCATGAGGTGATCCACGTTGTTGAAATTCGATGCGATGGAAATGGTCCTTGACCTCTCCAATAATCCCACATTTAATAATTATCTCCTTTAGAAACGTGTTAAACCTGTGGTCAAACATGATAGCATTCATTACGGGATTGTTTCTTAAAATCTCTGCCTTACCAGTCCAGTCAAGATCTTCTAATAATTGTGTACACTGCTGCTGTTCCATCATTACTTTTAGAATTTCAGTCCATCTCATGTCGGCAGCTGAAAATGTTGCAAACCAGGTTGGGATTCCAAGCTGACGAATGGTAGCCATCAAATCTCTTAATGCTGCTTGCCAATAAGGAGGTGTTCCACGGATAGGTGTTAAAAATTTATAACCTTGATCAGACGTTAACAGGTTCTTTAGTTGGTTTCTGTCTGTAAGCATATTTGCAGTAATTGCACTTCCATTTCTATCTTTGCCACTTCCTTTTCTCAGTGCAATAGAAACTTTAGAAATAACTTGTTCTAGCTCTGAGAGATATTGTGCATAAAATATATAAGAAGGATCACTAGCAAATCGGCTATCAGCATTAAGTAGTCTTGTATGAAAATACCTTGTTCTTGTTATACGTGAATTTCTCTTTGAATCATACGATCCAGTATTTCCATCTGGAAACTGAACAGGAAAAGACATAGCCTCATTCCCTTCTTCTTGCATCATTGCCACTGGAGTTTTTCCTTCGCCTGGAGCTACACAAAATATGTCATCAAAATGTTGGTCTAAAATTTCCTGACCAATATCAACCGGTTGCAAGCATGTATCCAATGGCATACCATGATTGCTAATAGAAAATTGCTCGTCTTCCTGTTCACTATTATCCGTTTGTTCATCTATAGTCTCTTGGGAGTCATTTTCTCTTGTTGATATGTCTTCTAAATCTGGGGGAACTGTTTCATTCCACGATTTATTGAAGGTCATTGCATGATAGTGTGGATTTGTGGTTTTCAAAACGTCCAAAGCTGTTGCAATTTTCTTTGAACTAACAAATTCATACTGACTATGACCTTTATATGTGAGCTTACGTTTCAGTTTACATCTTATAAGCTGGGCCTCATCATCGCTATGAGGTAGAACTTTTGTTGTTTTCTCTACATCTGTTGGAACTGATACACAAGGTCCAATAATACCTCTCTGTTTTCCCTTTGGAAGCTGAACAAGCTTCATAAATGGTAAACGTAAAGACACAAGCTGTCGTTCTAACTTGTTCAATCTTTTTAGTTCTTCTGGTATCACTGGTAGCTGCAATCCATTTGCATGAGCGTCAACTGGCATCTTGCATTGAAGAATATGACGATGACATGTGAAACATATCCAAAGTTTGTGATTTGCTACCTTACATATTTTTTCACACTGGTTGGAACATGGAGAACAAAAGGTGTGAGTTATACAGAGATCTGCCATCGCTATGCACTTTGCTCCTTTTTCTGCATATAGTTCCTTCTTACATTCAATGACTTGTTTTCTGAATTTAAATTTGTCACAAACAGAGCATATGTATGTAGGTCCATCTCTGACTTGTTCATTAAACCATGTTGATAGTTTCTCTAATTCAGTTATTTTCATTATGTGTTTACAACGTTTCTGTTGAATCAATTTTATTTTCCTATCTCTGATCACGTGATTTCGAATATAATGTTGTCGAAGTGCCTGTTTTTTTCTCTCTCTTATAAGCACATCATGCCTGTACTTGAGAAGCATCAATGTTTTTAATCTCTTTGCATATTCAGGATCATCTTTATACTTTTGTTTCAATTGTTCTTGAAACCTCACATTTGACTTATATTTCTCAGCACTAGCTTGTTTGACAGCCTTTTGAAACTCCAAATTAGATTTATATTTATCAGTACTAGCTTGCTTGACAACCTTTTGAAACTCCAAATTTGATTTATATTTTGCTTTACTAGCCTGCTTTACAGTTTTTTGAAACTCCAAATTTGACTTATATTTGTCAGTACTAGCTTGCTTGACAGCTTTCTGAAACTTCATATTTGATTTATATTTTGTTTTGCTTGCTCTTTGCCCATAAGTAGGATCATTTGCATACTGTGTTTTACTTCTTTCCTTTGTTGCCTCTTGATATTGAAAGCACACACTGTATCGTAATTTACTATCTTTCCTTTTCTTTTCTCTATATGTTGTGTTTTCTGTGTACATCTTTTTCCATGGTGATTCATATATGTTGTCATTACCACTGTTATCAACGGCAGATGGCAATGCTTCTCTTTTTAATTGTCTTTCTTTACGTTTTCGTTCCTTGTCCTTTTGTCTCTTTGCTGCTGTATGCTTTTGTTTTGGTCTCCTTTTACGTGTCTTGCAAGGAATATCTTTCTCTTTCTCAATTGGATTTTCCACTAAGTAATCATCTGGTAAATTAAAATCCTGAACAACTGTACAGTATGTAGTTATTTCATCTTTAAGACGCTTGACTATCCCATGGAGATCTGTATTAGAGGTGTCAAAAGGAGACAGTTGTATTTTTCTTTTAGACATCATCTGAAATAGATATATGCAATCATAAATGACCTAGTCTAGAACATAGAATCACATATTTAGAGATTCATGTTACAGTTTCAAATGACATTGTTGATATTTGACCTTTCCCTGGTCTATTTGCAGCTTAAAGAGGGTATAAAGGAAGTGTGTCCTTTATTCTGTACTGTTTTGCATTTTTTTTCTCTTCTTTAAGAGTTTTATATGACTACAATATTTTTGCAATCGTTGTCATTGATATCTAAGGACACTTTTGTTTCTGTGAGCTAAAATGGGTAAATGTTGAACAACTTTTTTGAAATTTTGAGATGATGCTTGTTACCTCTTAAAAAGGTTGGAAATGTATTTGGGATTATTGGCCCCTAACTTTTTAGAAGAAAAGGCCAAAAGAAGCAAAATGGGTGTTTTATCAAAACTGCTGTATAATGTTTATTTTGCATTCAATTTTGAGCATACTTTTTTCATTGTATCCTCAATAAATTCTGTCAACAAAATGAAACAACAGTTTTGATGTATTTTGCACTTTTTGTAACCAAGGAAATATTGCTACGAGATGTCAAAAAAGGATCACATCCCAAAAATATAGCTTTTGTTTGTGGTCTGATTTTTAAAAATCTTTTTCCATCGGAATCCATGTAAAAATCCCTGCCTGCTATTTTTTAATCAGATTTGCATTATTTCTTACCATTTTTCAAAAATTAGGGGTCAAAGGGGCGAAAAACGCCAACTATATGAGATTGTCTATTCATGAATTTTAGTTGTAGTGGACTTGCTAATTGTTATATTGTTTTAAAATGATGTTTTTTGAAAAAAGCGGCTTTTGTATTTAGGGATAGTGGCCCTATCCTTTCAGTAAAAAGGAATCAAAAGGGGTTAAATTGATGTTAAAACAAAACTGCAGAAATATAAATATTATGAAAAAATGGTTGTTTGTGGATTTAATGACAACAACAATTACTGAATAAGCCAGATGAAAGGGCATGGTTTATACTAAGGTAGTTGGGTGAACTCAAAAACAGATTAGAATACCATGCCAAGACAGATAAAGTAAACACAAAAATTTTTGTACATTTTTTTAGAGGATGCTAAGCTGTAAATAAGACTACATAGAGTTAAAAAAAAGTAGATAAAATAACAGTAATTCTATTGGAAGTACATAGATGAACCTTCAATGATTGTGTTGTACTGTTATGAATGTGCTATAAAAAGTGAACATAATAACATAGTAAAATAAAATGTTTTCTGACTTTAAAAAACTTAGCAATTAATAAAGCAGCAGGGACCACCAAATCCAATAGGAAATTTCGTTTAGTCAATAGGTAAATAGTATAAAAAAATTATTACAACCTCAAGTCATCCCACCAAACTAAATGTTTCTTGACAACGACAATGTCGCCAATGATCTACATAACATATGATTTAAGTGTTAGTGGCTGGAGTGTATTTATATTAGTTTATGTTTCTTTGACACAATTTCTGCATTTCCTTTAATAAAGCTATATTTGGTTCAAATGGATAAATATTATTCGACTTACCAGATATTTTGTCAAAACTGTCAACAGTAACGTATAAAGAGCTGCTGTTTTCATTGTCATGTGAATAAGAATTCTTGCTTGCAATGTATAACACAATCTGGAAGCTAGAAGGGCAGGATATAAATCTAAATTCTTCTTTGGAATGATCAGATTGCATATAATCCTGAAAAAAAACTACAATATGCATTAACAATTTCTGACACGATTTACCATAAAATTTCTAATATTTTTGTCGCTGAAATTTCCGATTGTTAAATTCAATTAAATTGATTAAAACACCAGGTTTCTTTCCTTGTAATGCACATGGTCGATATCCTCGGTGCTGGATTTGGCTTCCTTGTTCGAACGTTTTGGTTTTAAGTACTTTTCGTTATCAACAGTTTTGGAAATTGACCTTCCAATGTTTTGATTTAAGTATCTGTCTTTCTAAGAATCATGCAGGGTTTATGATAATGGTGATTTATGGTAAAAAATAACACATGGGTTTCTTTACATTTTCTGAATCAAGATATGGTGTTATTGTTGAAAATCGAGTCTGTTTTCCACAAAAGTCTTGGTCATTGGAGAAATCAGTGTTTTGAATTGTAATGAAATGCATAGCAAGAAAAGAGTTATCTCCCTTGATTACAATATTTTTAATGCAATCTAGGTAAATTTTATCTCTTATGACCAACATCATAGAAACAAATGGCTGTTGTTTTTGTTAATAGGTGACCCTTCTGTATTAGAAACCATGTTCAAAACCATGTGTTATTTTTTACCATGAATCACCCTCTGCATGATTTTTAGAAAGACTGGTACTTAAATGCTACTGATGAGAGGTTACTCCTTGAAATACCGATATATAGCATATCCAAATTAACCGTTTATACCCACGTTTTGGTATTTGTAATTCAGTAAACAAACAAATAAATATAACATGTTTGGCACAACTTCCTTTATTCCTAAGGCAAATTCTATATCATCTATAATAAATACTTTGCTTTCAAACTTTAAGCATTTCATTTTCTTTTCAAATATTTTCAAAAAGTAATTGATTAAACTGATTTCAAAATCTTAATTTTAATTTAAGATCAAGTGTGTCATATATAAATATTATAAGTAAATATAACAGGAAAAATATTTTAAGGCATTTCATCTGAAAGTAACTGGTTTTTTTTCCTGAACTTTTTTTTACTATAGCTGCTTAAGATTTGAGTAGCTGCTGTATGTAAACTAATAAATAAGAGAAAGTATTAAAATATATTTATTATGCTTTTCAGAATTTTAACTTACCATAATAGCCAAAATCTACAAATACATCTTTTGAGTTCTTTTTTTAATATGTCTTGGAGTGTTCAGTTGATATATTCCTAAAAAAAAACCATTCATTTGTACCTTACAACAAATAAAGCATATTTATATACGGCAAAGATGTTTTCAGCATTATTTTAGATAATGTCACAGGTTTTCACCATACTATCAAATAAACTTTTCTTTTGTCGTGTTTGTAAGATATACTTTAAGAAACACATGCAAAATTTTCTACAACAAATCAAGTTATAAAAATGAAAGTATAAACTTTTAGAGATAATGTCTTCCAGAAACTTTAAAATAAAATTCCATCCTCAGGAACAGCACATATAAGATAGCTAAAATAAAAATTGAAACTCATAATTATAAGTACATGTTATTAAGCTTGCTAAGGACACATCACATAACTGACTTTCTTAAACTGGAATTTTTACTTTCAGGGAACCACACCCATCACAACAAATGATCACAAATATATCAGGATCTTAAAACATATGTACAGATAATAAACAAATCTACACTAACCTTTTTCTCCAAGCTCTTCTTGATTGAATGTATCTTTAAATATAAAATTACTTTATATACTGTAAATGTGTCATGACCTTAACCTTTTGTCCTTGATAATTTTCCATCAGCCATTCTACTGACAGGTTATATTGAGGAAAATTACAAAATATTTGTATTTCTATTGCTCGACCTTCACCTTTGTCCTATGAAAATTTTCCATCAGCCATCCAGATGTAGCAGATGACACATTTTCTATTTAAGGAAAATCAATGAAAAGTTTTAGCCAATCAATGCCCATAACCTTAACCTTTGTCCAAACAAAATTTTCCATCAGCCATTCTAATTAACAGATATTATTGTGTGTTAATTGTATTAAGTGCATGTAATAAGCTCTTTGAATTATGACATTTACCTTTGTTTAAGCAAAATGTTCTATGAGTCATCCTTATGACAGGTTTATAAATAGAAATTAGTCTCAAAAACTCTTTAATGAATTACAATATGTCAACATGACCTTTAACTTCATCCTAACTCTAGCAGGTGACATCTTGACAGAAAATCAATACAAACTATATTAAAATATGTCATCATGACCTTTACATTAAGGACATGTAATAAGCTCTTTGAATTACTTAATGTCATCATGACATTTACCTTTGTTCAAGCAAAATTTTCCATGAGTCATCCTTATGACAGGTTTATAAATAGAAATTACTCAATGATAGGTTTATAAATAGAAATTACTCAATGATAGGATAATAAATAGAAATTACTCAATGATAGGCTTAGTCTAAGAGATGATGCATGTTAACAGAAAATCCTAAACTTGATTTTTTTTTAAGTTTTAAAAACTCTTTAATGAATTACAATATGTCATCATGACCTTTAACTTTATCCTTACTCTAGCAGGTGACACATTTTGACAGAAAATCAATACAAACTATATTAAAATATGTCATCATGACCTTTACATTAAGAACATGTAATAAGCTCTTTGAATTACTTAATGTCATCATGACATTTACCTTTGTTCAAGCATAATTTTCCATGAGTCATCCGTGTTTTAAACTTGATTTTTTTTAAGTTTTAAAAGCTCTTTAATGAATTACAATATGTCATCATGACCTTTTACTTCATCCTAACTCTAGCAGGTGAGACATCTTGACAGAAAATCAATACAAACTATATTAAAATATGTCATCATGACCTTTACATTAAGGACATGTAATAAGCTCTTTGAATTACTTAATGTCATCATGACATTTACCTTTGTTCAAGCATAATTTTCCATGAGTCATCCGTGTCTTAAACTTGAATTTTTTTTTTAAGTTTTAAAGCTCTTTAATGAATTACAATATGTCATCATGACCTTTACCTTTATCCTAACAAAATTTTCCATGATTCATCCTAATGATATGTTAATAAATAGAAATGACTCTAGCAGGTGAGACATCTTGACAGAAAATCAATACCATCTTGGCATATTGCCAGTCAATGTTAAACCTATGGGGAAACAGAGAATTCTTTAATTGGCGATAATTTGAAAATGCCTGCTTCGATCAGCTAAAAAAAAAATGATAAAACTTTAAATTATAGTCTAAGCATACTATTAATTTTGAAACATTTAATTTAGTGGTTTTCTCAAAAAGCTTTGGACAAAACTCATTATTTACCTGTAGCAGACGACGCATGTTAACTGAGAAAATCAATACCAACTTGGCTTTCTGCCAGCCAATGTTAAACCTATGGGAATTTTTAAATTTTAAAATCGCGATAATTTTAAAATGGCTGCTTTAATTTAAAAAAAAATTAATTTTGGTGTAACTTCAAATTAAGATCTAAGCCCATTTAAAATTTCAAGTCTTTTGATCCAGTACTTTTCTCAAAATCGTTCGGACAAAATTCATTGGAAAAATAATAATAATAATAATAATAAGAAGAAACGTAGAATAACAACATGTCACATCCACGATGTGGAGTGACATAATAATAATAATAAGAAACCGAGCAAAAACAATATGTCCCCGACACTTCGTGTTCGGGGACATAATAATAACAAGTGCTGACTGTGTTGGGGATGCCCAACACAAAAATTTCTCCCAAACGAACCCATTTTGGACCTCGTATTATGATTCGCCATCTTTTGAAACCCCAAGATACAAAATTTTGCCGAAATCGAAGCATTTTGACGATTTTCGCATTTTTGGGCCCGAAAATCACATTTTCGCAAATAACTCGAAAACCGTAAATATCGCTTAAAATTTTTATTCGTAATATTGAAGAGCTCCTTTTGCTCTATTAACCAACAAAATTTCAGCCTCCTACGCACCTAGGTTACCGAGATATTGCAATGTCCTATATTATGAACTTTCGCCAATTACACGGAAACGGCGGCCATTTTGAATTTTTTGAAAAGTCCGTCAACAATTTCAGTAACCGATCTACCTTCCTACAATGTTTCGTGCAAATCCCCCTATGCGTTTGAGAGAAAACTACCGGACAAGTTCATGGCGGGGAGAAAGAAGAAAAAGAATAATAATAATAATAAGAAACAGAGTAAAAACAATATGTCTCCAAACTTTCGTTTAGGAGACATAATAATAATAATAAGAAACGGTGCAAAAACAATAAGTCTCCCAAACTTTGTTTTGGGCGACTTAATAATAAGAAACGGTGCAAAAACAATAAGTCTCCCAAACTTTGTTTTGGGCGACTTAATAATAATAATAATAATAATAATAATAAGAAACGGTGCAAAAACAATAAGTCTCCCAAACTTTGTTTTGGGCGATTTAATAATAATAAGAATAATAAGAACTGAGCAAAAACAACATGTCTCCAAACTTCGTTTGGGAGACATAATAAAATGATACTAATGATAGATAAAGGTAATAACAAAACTACCGAACTTGAATTATCAATCTCATAGTCCAGAGAAAATGACAAAAAACGAATCAGTCATACCGCAAAAATAAAGAATTAATAAAAATAATTTATATAAAAATTTATAATAATATATAAAATAAATAATAAATAAACAACGATAAGCGAGAGTTCCTATGCATAATACCATAGATGTATATATATATATGGGTTATGCATCTATGATTATAATACATGTTCAAATCTAGTGCGGATCAATTAAGACACCTGGCATAAGGGAGGTAATGATTATGTCGTTTTTAGACTTCTTAGGGCAACTTAATGATACGTAGATACGTATGTCGCTTCTCCGATTATCTCTAGTAAGACCTTGTTTAATCTGTTTTCCATCAAATGTCAAGCATGAAGATTTCTTAATTAAACTGCTACTTAGGGTAAAAATCAAATGGTCGAATATGCCGGGAGATCGTTCACCATTTACTTTGTATGGATCAAAAGTACGCAAAACATTCGTATCTGGAACTGCAAAATTTATCTCAGACATTTCTGGTCGAAACGAATTGTTTCTGTTTCTAACGATATCACCTTGGTTTTTATATCCGCTCATAAAATGAACAAATCTTCCTCCAAATAACCTCCATCCAAGCTTCCAAAAAGTCTTTGTAGAATCTGAGTAACGCATCTGGGTAGTAGTGTCGTTATGAAACCATTTAACTACTTCACACAAGAGAATATATGCAATGTTGTTGAGAGGAAATTTTTGTGATGCTACTAAACGGAAACAAGAGGCTCCCAGGAGCCTGAATCGCTCACCTGGTCTTAATGTCAACCCTTTGAAGACATTTGTATAGCTAAATGAGCTGAATGCTTAAGCTATAAAAAGCTTTTCTCTATCTGCAATAGTTTTCATTCCAAAGCAAAAAACACTATTTGTCACCTTTAAAGGGCCATAACCCCTTAAAGGGGCCATCTGACAACTTCAACCCAAAGAAGACTTTTGTAGAGCTAATTAAGCTGAACATTGAAGCAAGCAACATCTTTTCTCAATCAGCAAAAGTTTTCTTTCTTTAGGCCAAAAACACTATTTTTTTGCCTTTAAGGGGCCGTAACCACTATAAGGGGTCATCTGGCAACTTTGACCCTATGGAAACTTTTGTAGAGCTAAATGAGCTGAACATTTAAGCAAAGCAACAGCTTTTCTCTATCTGCAATAGTTTTCATTCTATAGACCAAAAACTCTATTTTTTGCCTTTAAGGGGCCATAACCCCTATGACGGGTCATCTGACAACTTTGACCCTATGGAGACTTTTGTAGAGCTAAATGAGCTGAATTAAGCACGCAACAGCTTTTCTCTATCTGCAATAGTTTTCATTCTATAGGCCAAAAACACTATTTTTTGCCTTTAAGAGGCCGTAACCCCTATTAGGGGTCATCTGACAACTTTGACCCTATGGAGGCTTGTGTAGAGCTAAACGAGCTGAACATTTAAGCAAACAACAGCTTTTCTCTATCTGCAATAGTTTTTATTCTATAGGCCAAAAACTCTATTTTTTGCCTTTAAGGGGCCATAATCCCTATAAGGGGTCATCTGACAACTTTGACCTTATGGAGACTTTTGTAGAGCTAAATGAGCTGAACATTTAAGCAAGCAACAGCTTCTCTCTATCTGCAATAGTTTTCATTCCATAGGCCAAAAACATTAAAAAATGCTATTTTTCACCTTTAAGGGGCCGTAACTCCCATAAGGGGTCACCTGACAACTAAGACTCAAGGGAGACTTTTGTAGAACTTTTGATGCTGAAGCAGTAGCGTGGCATCAGATTTCATCTATCTCTTATACTTTTTGATTTACAAGCCAAAAACAGTAGTCTGACCCCCCTGGTCTATTTTTAGCAACGGCGGCCATGTTTTTCGACGAATCAAAAATCCCCACACCAGTTCTGTGGGGGATACCCTAAAGTACCACCAGACCAAATTTGGTTTGAATCTGTGCAGCCGTTTCTGAGGAGAAGAAGTTTGAAGAAAAGTTAACGACGACGGACGACGACGGCGGACGCCAAGTGATGGCAATAGCTCACATGGCCTTTGGCCAGGTGAGCTAAAAATGAAGCATTGTTAAATCAAGCCCAGAATCGGCATTTGACAACTCTTCCATTACTTTTGGAGCAAGATTAATTAGTTCGTCAGTTAGCGTTTTATTATTGTCTTTGGAAGGCTGGGTTGATTTGCAAATGTTTTCATCAAAGCTAGAATAATCAGACTGTTTAATAGACGAAACACAAGAGCTATTGATAATACTTGTTTCATGTTTTTCAGTAGAACAAACGGCGTGATTGACCGTTTGCGGATTGTCATCTAAGTCATGTTCGTGAAAATCCTGGTTTGGTTCAATAACGTGTGTAGGGCTAAAGAGAGTCCGTCTTAAGTTTGTTTTTCCCTTTTTGGGTGATGGCGAAAATGATTTGAATGGCAGTGGAGACTTAAGGAAAGATCTTTTTCTTGGTAGATAAAAGGAGTAGAGCCACGAAGGGCCGAAATCGGCCCTGTCTTAATTTAAAACAAAACTATGACTAAATCTTACCTTTAGTACCATTTAGCATGAAACAAACATGTATTAGCCGATTTAGTTGATTTTCTGCATTTTGAGGCAAAAAATATAAGCATTGGACAAAATTCTTTGATTTCTGGAAATTTATTCCCAATTTATTAATAACATATTTAGATAAATGATTCCAACATGAAATTAATTATCATGGACATAAGTGCAATATATATGACCTTCATGTGCGAAATATATATCACACTCTCTATTTTTTGTAAAAAAAGCGAAATTTTCACAAAAATCACATATTTCTGGAAATAGATTTTAAATTTGATATAAACAAATATTAACCAGAAATACCAACAGAAAAAAAAAATTATCGGAGACAAACAGGTAAGTAGACAGATATTTAACTAAAAATGATATCATATTTTCTGTTTTTGGGCAAAAATTATATAATTTAAACAAAAACTGCTGATTTCTGGAAATTGATTCTCAATTCATTAATAAAATAATCAAATAGATAATTCTTACACGAAATTATTTTTCAGCAACATAAGTACAGTATACTTGACATTCATGTTCGAAATAATCTCACAATTCTATTTTTTTTCGTAAAAAATTAGAAATTTTCACAAAAAAATCACAAATTTCTGAAAATAGGTTTTGAATTTGATATAAACAAATACTAACCAGAAATACCAACAGAAAAAAAATTTATCGGAGACAAACAGGTAATAAGACAGATATTTAACTAAAAATGATATCATATTCTCTGTTTTGGGGCAAAAATTATATAATTTAAACAAAAACTGCTGATTTCTGGAAATTGATTCTCAATTCATTAATAAATAATCAAATAGATAATTCTTACACGAAATTATTTTTCAGCAACATAAGTACAGTATACTTGACATTCATGTTCGAAATATACCTCACAATTCTATTTTTTGTAAAAAATGCGAAATTTTCACAAAAATCACATATTTCTGGAAAAAGATTTTAAAATTGATATAAACAAATATTAACCAGAATACCAACAGAAAAAAAATTTATCGGAGACAAACAGGTAATAAGACAGATATTTAACTAAAAATGATATCATATTTTCTGTTTTTGGGCAAAAATTATATAATTTAAACAAAAACTGCTGATTTCTGGAAATTGATTCTCAATTCATTAATAAAATAATCAAATAGATAATTCTTACACGAAATTATTTTTCAGCAACATAAGTACAGTATACTTGACATTCATGTTCGAAATAATCTCACAATTCTATTTTTTTGGTAAAAAATTAGAAATTTTCACAAAAATCACAAATTTCTGAAAATAGGTTTTGAATTTGATATAAACAAATACTAACCAGAAATACCAACAGAAAAAAAATTTATCGGAGACAAACAGGTAATAAGACAGATATTTAACTAAAAATGATATCATATTCTCTGTTTTGGGGCAAAAATTATATAATTTAAACAAAAACTGCTGATTTCTGGAAATTGATTCTCAATTCATTAATAAATAATCAAATAGATAATTCTTACACGAAATTATTTTTCAGCAACATAAGTACAGTATACTTGACATTCATGTTCGAAATATATCTCACAATTCTATTTTTTGTAAAAAATGCGAAATTTTCACAAAAATCACATATTTCTGGAAAAAGATTTTAAAATTGATATAAACAAATATTAACCAGAATACCAACAGAAAAAAAAATCGGAGACAAACAGGTAAGTAGACAGATATTTAACTAAAAATGATATCATATTCTCTGTTTTGGGGCAAAAATTATATAATTTAACAAAAACTGCTGATTTCTGGAAATTGATTCTCAATTCATTAATAAAATAATCAAATAGATAATTCTTACACGAAATTATTTTTCAGCAACATAAGTACAGTATACTTGACATTCATGTTCGAAATATATCTCACAATTCTATTTTTTGGTAAAAAATGAGAAATTTTCACAAAAATCACAAATTTCTGAAAATAGGTTTTGAATTTGATATAAACATATGTTAACGAATAATTCAAACAGAGAATAACTTATTATAGACACATGTTTAAGTACACAGATATTTAAATCAAAATATCATAGCATACATGTAACATCTGTTTTGAGTAAAAGAACTGTACAATTTAAACAAAAATTGCTGATTTCTGAGAAGTCTTTCTCAATTCATAAATAATCGGAAAAATTTCATCACTGTCATTCAACAACACTTGCATTGCCGTCATTCAGTAATACTTTTACCGCTCTCATTCCTCAATAACACTTTCATCGCTGTAAGACTCGTCAACTGGCTGTGGAACCACGCTAGCATCCTCTACAAACTCACCCCAGTTCCTGACGCCATACTTCACATCTGGGTGATGCCTAGCATATCCCAAATACCACAATATGGATGCAACGTGTGCACAAACACCAACAACTCTCGCACCAGCTTTACATTTGCAATACCATGCTACTATTTGAGAACAGTCATACTGGATCCACAATTGATATTTTTTAGTAGATGTGTGTCTGCTTTGTATTTTTGCTCGAATCAAATGGAGATCTTCCTGGTGTACAAAAATGTCACAGTTTCCTTCTAAATGCTCTTGCATATAGCTAGATGCCATTTTAAGTTGATAGATGCCACATGTTATATTTCTCAGCTCTACTTCTACTAGTACAGGAAAGTCATCCAAAGAATCTAAAGCAGTTTTCCAAATTACAGAACGTTTTTCTATATTCTCTCTTTCGACCCTTTCTTTTAACTCATTAACCTTCTTTGACAGATGTAGCATTTTCGCTGCGATTAATTGGTCATCATCCGCAGCTGAAAATAAATAAAAAAAATATGCAACAATATACATGATAATCCATACCCTTATCTTTATCCCTGACTATTTTTTTAAAAGGGAAAGATGATTTTTCGAACGTTCGCCCGTCCGTCATGCCTTCCAAACTATCATTAAATCAAAATAAAGAGAACAACCTTCAAGACACAGAACAGGAACTTATTATTGTATTATTTGTATGTTTTTTTTTCACAAACGTATTTGTTTATCCATAACCCTTTTAAGTTGAAAGGTACAGGGGTGGATCTAAGATTTTTTAAATGGGTAGGTATGAAAAATGGATATTGAAAATATCTAGAAGAATATCATCTATTTTTTATTATTTTCACGCAAAACTGTGGGCATTCACTCCTTAATTACGCCCCCCTCCTCGATCCGCTATCACTTTTAACACCATGTTGATTCGGAACACCACTTAAACGGTAAGTAACGAAAATACGAAATAATATTGAGTTTTGCATTTGTTAACAGCTTTACTCTTAATAAAACGTTAAGAATTGTTTGTTTTTAAATATTTTATTAGTAACTTCTTTCTAATATATCCGTGTCTCTAGGTTGCAGTATTATGTGGAAACATACCTGGCGAAAGTGGCGGTAAAAACTTATTTGAGAAAGCACACACAATAGACGTATATTCGCCAATGTAGGGGACTTGGTTTGTAGGCAACACATGATCAAGATACTTCCATCTCTTGATTCTGGCATTTGCCGATTCTACCACCCATCTAACCTGAAGTAAATACCAATTAAACTTATTACAAGCCTGACATATATATGCAATTTAATTTTTAAATCAAGGGGGAACGTTTGATAAAATTGAAAGATAAGTATATGATGTACGAGATGCTTCCCGCCTTTGTTAAAATGCAGAGTATTATTTAACCATGCCATGATCATGTACATTTACAAGTCTGCATGTTAAATATCAATGCTAAATATACTAGTACAATTACTTGCAGTTTCACATACATGTACAACTTTAACGATGATTTTAAGAATCTAGACGGACGAATACACGCGTATATTACTATGTTCTGGTTCTTTAAAAATAAAAGGTGGTTGCTACAGAAACAGAGTTCTAGTAAAGAAATGAATATATATGCTTTTGGTAAATGAATATGCTAACCTTTAATGCTGACTTAAAATCCAGTCATAAAACTTTGTATTTTAAATATGTAGACGTTTTTAACCCTATTTTTTTCATTTTCTATCAAGACCACGATATTTTACTTTATTTTAATTCACCTTTGTGACTAGTCGACTTGAATTTGCCTCTTCCGTGGTAAGTTGTTGCTGTCCTTTCGGTAGAAATGTTGGCATTTCAGCTTTGATACCCATGTCCTCTAATAATTCTATGGCGTCTCGGAACCCTCGGTCCACAACAAAAATGTCGTTTTCGTTGATCCATGATTTAATGTCCTCTACGTTTGATTTTATCATGTGCTTGAGAATAGAGGCATCGTTGTTCTTTCCGTCTCCCAAGTACGGACCAACAACAGTGATAAAGTAACCGGTTGTTGTAACAACCACCATAGGTTAAACCAATTGACGACCTTTATGTACACTAAAAGACCTCCTCTGAAATTGGAAATTGCCACTTTTGTTAATATATATATATGTTCCGTCCAGCACTAATATTGCTTGCGTCTCCGATATATCTCCAAATAGTGTTTGAGCCAAAGGTCTTGTATGATGTTGAATAACATCTTCACGGGTAATGTGTTGAAACCCTAAATTCTCAGGAACAAACTTCTGCATCAGAGCGTTTCTAACGGACGAAATTGCTCTTCTCAAACTTGAGGTAGAAATGTTAAAAATGGCAATAACTTTGTTACCAATGCCTGCTTTTAATTTGAACAAGAAGATGCCTAATGATGTTCTGACACTGCGGGCAGGTGTATTTCGGACATACATGTACTCATTAACGTATGTATGCAAAATATCAAAATTAACCTTGCTTATTCCTGTTAAGTTAACATAATCAGCTGATGACAGTGCAGTATCTGAATCAAAGTCAATCCTACCATTCTCATTACGTAGTGCTACGAACCTCAATTTCTGTAAAAGTTCCAAAATAGAGGTTCTGTTAACGAATGAATCACAATAAATGGATTTAACAAGAGGCATTGCTTCTTCTGTGAAGTTATCGTTCTTCAAATGACTTGGACAGCAGCGACTTCCTGCAGGAACTATAATTTCATTATACAGAAAAACAGAAAATCTTGCTTGTGATGGCACTTCAAGTAACTTTGGCCCAGGTTTCTTGCATATAAAACAGAAGGAATGGCTCTTAGATGTACATGGGATTTTTAGTGTAACTGATGGCGGACTTGGCAACTCAGTGGTTGCCTTTCGTTTCGGTGTTTCAGGAAGATAGTCTGGATCTTTTGAAAGAGAGTCATCACACCTGTGCGTAGTTTTTGGCCTGTTTTCATTCACATAATACTTATGTCTACATTTATTGCAAAGAGTGTCATCAGACTTTGTTGATATCAGAAAATGTTTCTGAAGATATTTTGAGAGAGATCTTGTGATTTTTCTACGCTCGTGATTTTTTGTCCTTTTGTTGCATAACACACATGGAAAATTCTTCGGACCCTTTCCTGGTGAGTGAGTGAGTGAGTGAGTTGGTGTTTTACGCCCGTGCAACGCTATATAGGTTATTTACAGGCGATGAACATGAAAAGGATGATAAAATGAACATGAAATGATGATGATAAATGAAATATGGAGATGGGGTGGGAAACAAAGGACCGGTAAATTTTGAAGAACCACAGAAAAAAGGGGAGAGGTGGGTAGGGGCGGAAAATTTAGCCTATGTGGTGCACTACTGGGCGGTCCACAAAGGGGTCTTTTACGTGCATGAAGCGTGGCACTCTCCACACACGTTGGCCCACTATGGTCGGCGGTCAGGGTTTCCGTATTATAGACCTGACAACCCCCGCGGACGAGGGCTACCCTATTCAGCCACCTAGGGTACACACTTGGTCGCTCTGTGGGCTGAGCACTGACCCGACGTCAGAATCCCAAGACCCTTAGTCGCCTCTTACGACAAGCTAGGCTCTGCTGCGGGCCTATTCGCCACCCGGGCCCCGCACGGGACGACCCTTTCCTGGCGTTCTGGAATAGATTGAGAGAAAATAGAAATAATATGCATGAATTGTTTTTGGCTCTGCTTTTAAAACTGTTTAAGTTATGATAAAGAAGCAAAAATAAAATTGGCAACTGCCGGTTTTGAACTACCATTTCTAAATTCGCATAGTAAAACAACTATACCTTTCCCATTGCGTTAATCTTATTTTAAACTTCATTTTATAACTGTAGTAAACAGAGAACAAATGTCATCCCCTATTTTCTCAATTACAAAAATCAGTTGCAAAAATTGGGATAAATCCTGCAACTTCAAGAATCGATTTATCAAAAATATTTGTTGTATAGCTCTATCCTACTGAGTTACATTGTACA
This sequence comes from Arcuatula senhousia, assembly GCA_963971305.1. Classification (NCBI taxonomy): domain Eukaryota; kingdom Metazoa; phylum Mollusca; class Bivalvia; order Mytilida; family Mytilidae; genus Arcuatula; species Arcuatula senhousia. Next base: position 38,099,194 of record OZ020303.1, on the reverse strand, counting down.
CATGTATGCAAAAAGAAACAATGTATTTTGGATCAATTGACAGATTCTAAAAATAATGTTTTATGCTAGAATGCTTTATTCCATATCTTTGATGTTTTAAGAGCTTTATCTGATTCAATAATTTCTAAATATTTCAATAAAAATATAATTAAAAAACGAACAAGTGAATATGTATTGCAAAAAAATAAGAATATCGAGATTCGAACTCTCTTAGAAGTCTAAAAAGTGTTAAAAATGCTGCTTAGGTAACCGACTGAGCAATAATATTCTTAGAAGAATATGGTCTAAAATGGTATATAATTTATAGCAATCGCTGACAAAAAGTTACGCAACTGAACAAAACAAACACTGAGAAAATATACACATAATAAATGAAAATTGTCGATTGGATTTGATAAGACCTAATGTAGACATAACATGCATAACTGCTGTTTTGGCTATTAATGGTCACATTGAGTGACGTTGAGATTGCTTATATAATTTATTATTTAAATATCGTTTGTATTGATAGTCATCAAATAATTTAAGAAGAAAAAAACAATGCAAAAATGAACAGTCCCCATCTGGATTCGTACGTATATATTGCATCGCTTTAACCAACTGAGCTATGGCGGCAAAGTTACTATTTCATCATATTTAGCATTATTTAAAAGTTAGTAATACTGATGCAAACATCTTTAAATCTTAATAAATCTGATTATAATATGAATATTATAAAAAGAGTAATTTAATGTATTAATGGAGAGCGGTTTTTTTCCACACAAAAAAAAGAAATAGGATATAATTAGACAACAATGGGACGCACCTTTCACGTTGGTCGTTAGACGCACCTTAAAAATATCAGTTATTATTCGGAATACTCCCGTGGAACTCCTCGCGATTTTACATAACGAATATGGCGGATGGCTGTCGGCAATAGACAGTGGGCTTATTAAAAATGAAATTGTCGCATAGAAATGCATTGACAGCTCGAACAACGGCAGATTTATTGACAGGTAAATATATTTTCTCCAAAATATCATGAGGACATAACGATTTTCCCCTCCATTGCCCTAAAAAAGACCCATCTTTCCGCATGTGAAAGAAGCAAATTTTTACGATCTTTTCACTTTTCACAGTAGGTAACCCTGTGTGTTTACGTATTTTCTGTCAAACAATTAATATAGAACGTAATGCATTATGATCTTTTAATGATGTTCAGACATTCTGCTTGTCATTTTTTATTGGATATTGTGTATAATGACTTAAAAAATGTAAAACATGACAACATTTTCCAGTTTCATCTCAAGACCCCATACATGTTACATGTTCATATATACAAATGTAATATTTTTATTCTCTCTACTTTCAGATGAAAATGAAATGGTGCAACAACATCTAGCATTTGTCTCTGTAATGTAGTGTGACAACTAGGGCAAGAACCAAGTTGTGAAATCATTATCAATCAACAACACATCTGACTCTTGTCCTTTTTGTTACATGATTAATCTTCAAAGGTATGGAAACTCTACATGTAGTTAGTAGTTACTAGTAGTCAAAACTAAAATGGTGGTTTCAATCATAAGCATTGTCACTATTGGATTACAAGTGTCTTAGAAGGTAATTATATTGTAATCTGAAACTAAAAAACTGAGCAGCAGATCACAAATAAATGCCCCTGCCCCAAAATATCAAACATAGGAGGTGCACATCTACATTATGTAACAGAAATTGTGTGGAAGATCCATGAAAATCCATCAAGGAGTTTACATTGTAGGAGGCTTAGTGGATAAGAGATGGGTACCCTGACTTGTAACATAAGGACAGACACCCCTAACACTATATACACCCACTTTTTAAGCAGTGTCTTACACAACCTACATATATAAACAGCAATTTAAAATCCACAACGGAAAACAGCCAGATAAAAATATAATGCATATCATTCAAAGTAAGTCCTTGAATGGTCAAAGAAAACCCCCTTCAGGACATAGAAAACATACATGTAACATGAAGAGGATGAGTACAACATAAGCTTTGACAGAGATTCCTGGCTTTGGACAAGCACAAAATGTATAATATGTGGCGGCGTTAAACTTCAATACTTAATATAATAAACCACAAAGTAACACATCTATGTAGTAACAAGGGATATTCCAAGACATACTAGTACATTATATAATGATAACGACACAAGAAAAGATGAGACGTAGAGGAACTCTATTGAGAACTGTTACTCACAGCTAGCTTAGAAGCAAATATCCACTGATGTAAAAAAATCAAGTACATGTATATTAATTTTAAATCTGACTTATGCTTGAAAGGTGGTTAATTTTTGTGTAACATATGTAAATACTTATTCAACATCTGAAAAGGAGGAGACAAACATCTGGACATGCTAATATTTAAAATGCTATATTACAGTAACACATGGGCAATAAAAAAGCTGTGCTCAGAATAACACTTGAATATTATGAATATCACCCTTTTCAGATCTTTTGTGACACAGATGTGAAATTGACTCTGGCATGTTTTGACTTTTTATGAAATAAATCATTATTAATTCACATGTAAATAAGAATAAAATTTAGAAATACAAAATCAAACAAATGCTTGGAAATCCTAAATAGGCATATTTCAAGGTTTAACATTTCATCAGCAGCATTCAAAACAAAGAACCGTAGTAAAAACACCAAAAGTATTAAAGAAAAGTACAAGAACATGTTCCTACAATGTATTTAATTTTTTTCCAAACCATCAATGAATTTGTATGTATTTCAAGGGATAATGTTTTAAATGATATTCAATCGAAACAATGATTAAAAGTCACCAAGTGATTTATTTTATTTTTTTCAAGTATTTAACAAATGAATGTCCTTTTGTCATATTTGTACTAGTTTATTCCCAATCTCGGCAATCTACATCTGCATGCACTTGAAAGAAATCAGAGATAAGTCACATCTAAAGATTGCAAGGTATATGATGTAGAAATCTCTTCAACCGTGTTCTGTCTAATACATATATGTACATGTATATGTACATGCACATAGAAGCTAATGAGTTGCACATCACACGTTATCCTTTAATCCACTTGGTAAATTCAAATCTGTAAAGAAAGAAAATAAAAATGCTTATTGAAATGGTGTATATAAAAATGGTTATAAAACTTTTTCCTACAGTGTATATATCATGATATAATGACTTACATTTTTTTTTCTTGGGGGGGGGGTGTATTAAATTGTAGAATTTTTGGGGGATATGTTTTACCTGGCTGTACTTGTATAATGGTTAATTAATACATTTTTGTACATGTAAAAGTTTGTATCTTTATGTAACTTTTTTGACAAATTAAATATATATAGCTAAGAATTATACAATGAACATGTATGTACATGTACGGTAGTACATGTATTATGTAGGTCCTGCATTTCCCCCCAGTAATCATACCCGTAGCCAGGGGGGTTCGAGGGGTTCGGACGAACCCCTCCTTGGACAAAAAAAAATGATCAAAATAGGGAAAAATCAGGTGAAAAATGGGTTAAGCACTATTAAAGTCAGAAAAAATTGGGAAATCTAACCCCCCTCTTCACATTTTGGAACCCCCTGTTGAAAAATTCTGGCTACGGGTATGGTAATGATTCATTTATACCTGCGTCGCTAAAGGCGAAAGCAGGTCTAGGAGTCCGGTCACTCCGTCCGTCCATCACGCTATTGGGGTGACTGTCTTGTGTAATCTGAATCACAAAAACCAAACACTAGATCTTTCTGAAATTTAAAGGTGAAAAATAGCATTTTTGCATGTTTTTGGCCTATAGAATGAAAACTATTGTAAATAGAGAAAAGCTGTTGCTTGCTTAAATGTTCAGCCCATTTAGCTCTACAAAAGTCTCCATAAGGTCAAAGTTGTCAGATGATCCCAAATAGGGGTTACAGCCCCTTAAAGGTGAAAAATAGCATTGGATGATAAATTTCTTCTTGACCCCACCTTTTCTGTATGGCAATTAGGGTTCAACAGGGGTGGAATTGAAAATTCATTTTTTTGTCTAATTTTATGTGTGTGTTTTTTTTTTTATATATTTCTTGTTAGATATAAGCTAGCTAGGATCTTAAACATTATTTTTTCTAAATATTCATTGTCAGTCTTTAAAATGGGTTGCATGTGACAAATATGCTTTGTCAGTCCACCATAGGATGCAAGTGTCAAAAACTATTTACTGTCCATGTACAGGGTTCAACCTTTTGCCATGCGACGTAGGGCAAGACATCTATTGGTCTTGTTACATTTGTGACTTTATTTGATAATATTATGAACATGGTGTATATATATGTCACAATATATTAAAATGTGTATAAATGGGACAGGCAATTTAACATGGACACCATAGTATAATTTAAAAAAAATAAAGAATTTTTTTTTTGTGCTGGCATAAAATAAATTCTGATTGGAAAAAAATAGTCGAGACTCCCACTTCAAGTTAGATGGATGGTCCCTGTGCAGTGATACATGTACATCTGTATATGCAAAGATATACATTTTTAATTTTTTTATTTTATCACCAATCACAAAGAAATGATTTTTTTTTTAAATCACTAGACATGTCCATAATACATGTAATACTAAAACTAAGTTAGACAAGAACAGATTCTAGGTTCCCCACCCATTGAGTGAGAAAAATCTAAGTTAAACAGAAAGTAGACAAACGACAAATCTGAAAACATGACTCCTATCTGAAGCAGCATTCCAAATAATGAAAGCCTAGCTATGATTAATCAAATTTTATTGTCATAATTTAATAACTGAAATAAGTTTGTGACAAAATAACAATTAATAGTTGCTGAGCAAGGATACAAGTCAGTTTGTCCCGAGTCCAATTTGCCCCAACCGATTTGTCCCAACTTTTATACCAATTTGTCCCAACTATGACCAATTTGTCCCAACTATGACCAATTTGTCCCAAGTGAGGCCAAGTGATCTATAAAAAAGTTTTATGTGGTACGTAAACAACAATTTCATTATATAATATAATCAGCGAAGGTTGGACACTCTGCACACGGTAGGCAGATTTCTCCGTCTAAGACCGAAAAAAAACGCGAAGCCAGAAGTAACCTTATGACTATATAAGGCAGCTAGCGCTTGCTAAAAGGATACTCTGGAGCAGCTAACACTGGCGGTGGTGTGTCAAGTATATTTGTTTGCTTTCAAATTTTAATTTCACTATTATATTTTATAAAGAAATATTTATTTTAAATTATTTATTCTAAGTTCTAGAGAACATTTTGAAAAAAAATTGTTTTGTTAATAATTAGTAAATTGTTTTTGTAAGAACATTAGGAATGATGAAGCCTCATTAAAGAAATGATTTCTTGTTTTTATACCAATTACTCAAGTCATTTTCCTGTATATACAACACTTTTATATTTTACTCATTTTTGTTGTTGAAACCATTGCTACACATCAAAGAAAATCAAAGTAGTTCATCTCAGCTTGGGAGGCAAGCCTATGTTGTAATAACGGTTTTCTATAGGTCAGTTATGACTAAACCAATCAAATTTAATGAAATATATAAACAAATATATAAGCAAAAGAGTCAGTCTTGTTTCTTTCAAACTGCAAAATGTCGTCGGAGTGTGTTATCTGTTTTCGTCCTGTTCGTGCCAAAAGGCATACGTTTTCTATTCAAGCTTTGTGTTATGATTTATGCAATTCCTGGACTCATAGGAAATGCTGCAATGGTAAGCAATATTTTATTTACACCTATGCATGTGCATGTATATAGCTACATATTATTATTTATTTTAAAAGTACTAATTTATGTAATTCGTCAAGTAACTCGGACACATTTATTTTCTCATACCTAAAAAGTGTTTCTGGGAAAATACAATAAAATTTGTAAATATTCGTATTAAGATAACACATTTAAGTTCAAAAATATGATATTCAAATAATAAAAGTTAACTCTCGAAAAGTGTATATATTTGTGACATATTTTTTATTATTTTATTCTTATCTCTTATTCTTAATTAATTATTATTGTTTTACAAAACTATTCTATTGCCAGAAGTATGCAATTTTATAATTCAATTAAAAATCTCTCAGAAGTGTGCCATGACAATTCAATTAGTCAATAATCATGTTATATGGGCTTTGTCTAGCCAGGTAGTCATAAATCAATAACCAACCAATATACATGCATTATACATAATTGTAAATTAGTTAAGATTTATAAAAAGGTTAATATTTTATCAAATATTTCAAGTTATATGTCTTTTTTTTCAAAATATAACATTTTATTTTATATAAATTACAAAGGATTTTTAAATTATTTAAAATTATGTATGTTTAAGGTGACACAGACTTTTCCCAACCAGACCTAGTGTTTGTGTGCCAGAATTGCCGACCTGACGGTGAAAGTACCAGAGTGTCTGTAGACAGCACAGTCGGCAACTTCAACTTATCCCTCCACACTACCACAGAGTCAACAGAGAGCCAGAATGAAGACGACGAGCCCAGGGGTTTATTTGTTCGTGTTAGACCAGGTGATGACTCATTTGACATAACCAACCGTTCGTTCCAAGAGCCAGAATGCTACGAAGAAGACTCCATCAACGACCAGACACTTCAAGACGATACTGATATGCAAGAGAGCTTCACACTCACCTTCTCTATCATCACCAATGGCACAGAGAAAGGCAAAGAAAAGCTTGTGGACACCCATGGCCACACATACACGAAAAAGGTTAAATATCATTTTAGAATAATTGCATATACATGAGATTAAATAAAACAAATTTCATGCAATATACAATGCATATTTGAAAGCATGATGAAACAATTCACAGAAATTACAACATTCAATGTATATCTCTAAGCACAATTGCTGCTATGATGGCTTCAGGTTTCATAATTTCAATCCTTACTCATCAGAGACGCTCTACCCAAAAGTTATATAAAATTATCAGAACTGACCAATTTACCACAGGTCATAATATATACATTTATCGATTGATTTAAATAAAAGTTGATGTTATAAACAATGAATTTTATATCAAGTTTTCAAATATTTTTTTATATAAACTTGTATGCATATTTTCTATATTTTTCAGCGCACATTAAAGAACAGTGTAGACTGGCGGTGTACAGTACGTAAATCCAACCAGTGTTGTCCAGCAGCAGTTAAGCAGAAAGGGGACATGTTTACACCTGGACCTCAACAACACAACCACCAAGTAACAGCTGGTACAAAGTAACCAAATAGACCTTTTATGCATGATATATACTGAACATTATATCAAGAACCAACTCCATAGCAATAATTTAAGGCACAATTTTTACTAACTTACATATATATAAACTTTTAAAAATGTTGGGACAAATAGGACTTGGGACAAATTTGATGTGGGACAAATTGACCAAAAGTGGGACAAATTCGTTTGGGACAAATTGAACTTGAGACAAATTGACCAAATTGCAACGGGGGACACAAAATAATCTGGTATTCTAAATAGGGTTGACAATGCATCATACATGTAGTTTTTACTACATTGCCTAGTTTACATGTAAAATAACATGTATGCACCAATTCTTTGGGTGTTGTTTTTTTAGGGAAAGGCAGGACGAGCCTACAGACAATATTTGAGTGACTGAGAGTACTACATGTTTGTCCTTTGTGGACTTTATGCCACCTTTTCCCCCTTTTTCAAAAAAGTCCTTTGGTCCACCCCAGAGTACCCATCACCCCCTGGCATTAATTGCCTGTTTTTGCAGTTGCTAGTGACAAATGCATTGTAATTACATGTACATCAGGTTGTGTGGTTGCAGTACATTGCACATAATGATCATGCATATGTATGCATATGCATCCTTGGCCTTTTATTTCATAACTGAGAGAGAAAATATTTAACTGCCCAATTAACAGTTGCATTTGTTTTAACTCACTGTCAATATTTACTACTGTAAAACCGCTCAAACATACATTATCACTTCGTTTTCTGCAATGAATATCAGCTGTGAATCGTGACGATGACGGCATGATCCGTGTAAAATGCTGCACCACTAGAATCACTCGTTGACGGTTTAATTCATGTCCGATGCCTTTCTCCTGTTGTTGGCAGGTGGAACCACATGTCTGCTATCGTTTTCTAAAGCGGTTTCATAATATTGATGCAGGTAATTAAGTTTCTAATCAAATTTCCAAGCCTACTGTCGATTTCAAAACATGACGACATTCTGTAGTAACGATAAATTAGAAGCGTTCCGGAGGAGAGTTCCGAATAATAACTGTTAAATCAACCACGCCACCTGTTGAACAAAAATCGGCTGGCGCGTCCCATTAGAAGTGATGACTAGCAGACGATTTCTACGGACATTACGTTAACTATCACAAACTTGTTTGCAAAGTGTTTCATCATATTTGAATAAACAGTACAAAAAACGTATTTAAAAGAGACATGAGATGCAAATATTTGTAACGTAGCAATCTTTCAAGTTTTTAATAAGCATGGCCATAGGCACCCATACAAATGGGGAACCCCATTCAAAGGGAAGGATAAAATTCCAACCGGAGTATCCCGATGGCTTTGAACATCTACTAATAATTTATCTAAGAAAGTATAGAAATTAATTTTTGCTCTGCCATGTACAAAAAGAGATAAAAGTAGTGAGTAGTGTCTATCAAAACAACGAACGTGTCGTCCGGGACAAATGGTCGTTTGGGTGACTGGAATTTCAATTTACCTAAACAAATATAGAAATACTTACTTAAAATAACTAATGGACTAATATTCTGTCAACAACAAGGTGAACATCTTTTCAAACTGAAACATCTTTTAGTCGAAAACCATATGAGAATTCATTTTATCATCATGATATCGGCAGCTAACTGTACAACGTTTTAAGTCACGGTTTCCCAACTTGCGCATGTTTTCGTCAGTTGACAAGCACCTCCGCCTCCCCCCTTTTTGCTACATCGGTTGGTCATAAGTATACAGTTCAAGAATCATTGTACATTCAATTCATTATCAAGAAAGAACGTAAAATAGGTTGATTAAATTATATAAAAGGAAAGCTAGAAAACATAATGAAATGAAGAATCAGATACAAGTCGACCCATCACGACTGCATGGGGCATATAGGCTTTGAAATGTCCGGATATCAAGATATCTTATGAATTCATGTTTTATTATTCCATCTCATTTTTGGTAAGCAAATATTACAATGTACGAAAAAAAACATCAACACCCACTTATCTATACTTTTTAAATGATAATGTATCGGAAATAGGCGGGGAATAAGACAGAAAACGTTGAAAGTGACCCGTTCTGCGTTTCATTTTTTCATTTTTTCGACTTGGCCACACTCGTCGACCAAAATAAACAGTGGCTTATTTTGCAGTTTATTGACTATTAAATTGATAAATCATATTTAAATTTTGGTCGACGGGTGTGGCCAATCCAAATTTTGGCATAACATCTGTAAATTTGTATAAAAATAGTCCGATTTCCGGTTTCCGTCATGTTTCCGGATGTTATACAGCCAAAAAAGCCAAAAACTTTTAACAATTGATATTGACAGATAATAATTCCATGCCTAGGTAAAGTTTTGCACCAATGAAGGCGAGGCTACATCTAGTTTGAAAATTTGCCATTTACCGGGCCGATTTTGACCCTTCGTGGCTCTACTCCTTTGGGGACGTCATTTTCTGATGAGCCCATGCTTTATGCGGTGATGGAATCTTCGATGTTTTTGAAAAGTCTTTTCTGTTTGTTCTTGTTCAGGTGATGACGTTTTCACTCCTGTCAAACGTTTAGATGCAGCACTCCTTCTTTTCGGGAGCTGTATAGTTAGTCTACTTTTCTTTCTCATGTTTCAAGACCTAAAAGACAAGAACGTGCAAGTCAAGACCTATCATTTGCGGATTGAAACCTCGAACATTATAATTTAAACATGTCAATACAAACATTTTTCCCAAAACATGGAAGACATGATGGCTGAAATTCATATTCGAACAAAACTAGGAATCATTATGGAAAAGGTACGTGGAACTAATCATACAAAATAATGCCATGGTTACTGATCATTTCTTGAAAAATAAAAAATAGACACCATTTCCTTCGAAATTAAACCAAAATAAACTTTATTTTTGTTGATGATGATGTACGAGTCTTTTAAACGGTAAATATGGTACAAATATTGCCATTTATCGATCAAAACCACAATTCCAGGATTTGAGTCATAATATCGTGGAATCTATCATTATCACTTTTTTATAAAAGTTGCCCGACTGTCAAAATATTGTGGCGATGTTCTTTTGTTTCATAGGCCGTGGCGAAACCAAAATTGTCTCAGTTTGTTCCTTGGAAAATTCTACAAATGATGATATAAGTTTTAATTACATTCGTCCACTATAAATACACTGACTTACCCGATTTCTTCGTTTAAATTTCCTGCTTTCGAAACTTTTGACGCCATTTTTCCGTGTGACTGATCATTTTAAGTCACGTGATTCGCTACCATGAGAAAAAGAATTATCATTAAATGAAATATGTGAAGCTTTTCCTGGCACAAGTGGAAACATTAAATCTATCAGCAATGGTGTTGGCAGAACAGTGCAAAGAGTGTTCCCCAAATTAAAAGCTTCAAGAAAAAGATGCAAAAGCGATTAGACAACAAGACAAATAGTTTATGGTGGTATTTTTTGGCGCTCTTGTAATAAAAATATTGAATTTCATCACATCACAACTTTGTCAAAAGATTTTTTTGTTCTAAATGAAAATCAAAAGTGCATAAGACTTGGACATACATGTATGCCTAATTTCATGATAAATTCAAATCGAGTTGTTATCGAATTAGTTTCAAAGCGTTCCTTACTATCCGTGACAGACAGGACGTCAAACCTAGTAATTTTGGCATGAGCGATAACTACGTCCTGGAAGAAAATAATATACAAGGAATCCTCTATGGAATTAGAAATGTACGTATGTTCAAAGGGATTTCTGAAAATCTAGGGCATAGGGAAAATGAATGTATAAAAGAACCTTTCACCAATAATGCTGTCAAGTCCATCAATGAAGTATTCCGCTCTCTTCAATGTCAGCATATTCTCAACTTTAGATCTCATCCCGGAGTTCATGTTTGCTCTGCTTGCAAAAGCCTTCTGCAAGAAAAAATGTTTTAAGAGATGTTACTAACACACATGTCCAAATTGTTGACCATGAATATACTAGAATGGAAAAACAATTTAAATCTAAAAGTAAGAAACCGATCAATGATCATAATGACCATTCTTATATGAACATAAATGATAAGGCTATTAAAAAGGCTAGAATTGAACTTACTAGTACATGTTCAGCTGATTCTGAGCAAATTTCAGATAGTGAAATAAGAAACAATTTGAATAAAAAAAACTGAACACCAGATTGTACAAGATAATGGTAACAACACAGAATTACATGTAGCTACAGAAGACAATGGGTTAGAATTAACATTGTCTAACAGGGACTGTGATGATATGCATTCAATTTTGGATGAAATGAGTAAAAATAAATGTCCACCTAAAATTATGGAATTTTTATTGTCTCAGAAGGCTGCACTTTCAAGTCATCCAAATGGAAGACGTTGGAATGCAAACATTATACGTCTGTGTCTTACCATGTGGTGGTCCCGTGCGGGGCCCGGATGGCGAATAGGCCCGCAGCAGAGCCTAGCTTGTCATAAGAGGCGACTAAGGGTCTTTGGATTCTGACATCGGGTCAGTGCTCAGCCCACAGAGCGACCAAGTGTGTACCCTAGGTGGCTGAATAGGGTGGCCCTCGTCCGCAGGGGGTTGTCAGGTCTATAATACGGAAACCCTGACCGCTGACCATAGTGGGCCTACGTGTGTGGAGAATGCCACGCTTCATGCACGTAAAAGACCCCTTTGTGGACCGCCAAGTAATGCACCACATAGGCTAAATTTTCCGCCCCTACCCACTCCTCCCCTTTTCCTGTGGTTCTTCTAAACTTTGTGTCTCATCCCATCCCCATATTTCATTTATCATCATCATTTCATGTTCATTTTATCATCCTTTTCATGCTCATCGCCTGTAAATAACCTATATAGCGTTGCACGGGCGTAAAACACCAACTCACTCACTCACTACCATGTGGTGCAGGAGTCCAAAATGCTATGCAGATTTGAAGCAAAGTGGGTTTGTGGTAAAAAAATCCTGCAAGTATACAAAAATAAATTTCATCAAAAAGCAGGTCTTAACAAAGAGTTGATACACTGGATGAAAAATGAAGCCCTCGATAGAAACGTACCGCCTGAAGGTTATGAGGGTGGATTGGTTTTAGATGAAATGTCAATTCATTCTGGGGTTCTTCCTACCCCAGACATAGGTTGAATATCTTAGTAATAATTTGATTCCCCAGTTTGGTATTTTTTGTTATACTGTTCTATGCTCTTCATATACATACAGTGTTTGGCATTTTCAATATTTTTGGTAGAGCGCCTCTGATGAGTCTTGAATAGACGAAACGCGCGTCAGGCGTAGCAAAATTTATTGTCTGGAACTTTGTTGTCATTTGTATTTCGAACACACATGAAGGTTAGCACTGCTGGTGGAGTTTAAATTCCCCGAGGTTAGCCCGCTCCGGCACCAACACTTTTGAGTTGGAGAATACATCAAAGCTTTAAATTATTCGTCTAAATTTCAAAATTGTCTAAACCCTAAGGTTCTTCCTACCCCAGACATAGGTTGAATATCTTAGTAATAATTTGATTCCCCAGTTTGGTATTTTTTGTTATACTGTTCTATGCTCTTCATATACATACAGTGTTTGGCATTTTCAATATTTTTGGTAGAGCGCCTCTGATGAGTCTTGAATAGACGAAACGCGCGTCAGGCGTAGCAAAATTTATTGTCTGGAACTTTGTTGTCATTTGTATTTCGAACACACGTGAAGGTTAGCACTGCTGGTGGAGTTTAAATTCCCCGAGGTTAGCCCGCTCCGGCACCAACACTTTTGAGTTGGAGAATACATCAAAGCTTTAAATTATTCGTCTAAATTTCAAAATTGTCTAAACCCTAAGGTTCTTCCTACCCCAGACATAGGTTGAATATCTTAGTAATAATTTGATTCCCCAGTTTGGTATTTTTTGTTATACTGTTCTATGCTCTTCATATACATACAGTGTTTGGCATTTTCAATATTTTTGGTAGAGCGCCTCTGATGAGTCTTGAATAGACGAAACGCGCGTCAGGCGTAGCAAAATTTATTGTCTGGAACTTTGTTGTCATTTGTATTTCGAACACACGTGAAGGTTAGCACTGCTGGTGGAGTTTAAATTCCCCGAGGTTAGCCCGCTCCGGCATCAACACTTTTGAGTTGGAGAATACATCAAAGCTTTAAATTATTCGTCTAAATTTCAAAATTGTCTAAACCCTAAGGTTCTTCCTACCCCAGACATAGGTTGAATATCTTAGTAATAATTTGATTCCCCAGTTTGGTATTTTTTGTTATACTGTTCTATGCTCTTCATATACATACAGTGTTTGGCATTTTCAATATTTTTGGTAGAGCGCCTCTGATGAGTCTTGAATAGACGAAACGCGCGTCAGGCGTAGCAAAATTTATTGTCTGGAACTTTGTTGTCATTTGTATTTCGAACACACGTGAAGGTTAGCACTGCTGGTGGAGTTTAAATTCCCCGAGGTTAGCCCGCTCCGGCACCAACACTTTTGAGTTGGAGAATACATCAAAGCTTTAAATTATTCGTCTAAATTTCAAAATTGTCTAAACCCTAAGGTTCTTCCTACCCCAGACATAGGTTGAATATCTTAGTAATAATTTGATTCCCCAGTTTGGTATTTTTTGTTATACTGTTCTATGCTCTTCATATACATACAGTGTTTGGCATTTTCAATATTTTTGGTAGAGCGCCTCTGATGAGTCTTGAATAGACGAAACGCGCGTCAGGCGTAGCAAAATTTATTGTCTGGAACTTTGTTGTCATTTGTATTTCGAACACACGTGAAGGTTAGCACTGCTGGTGGAGTTTAAATTCCCCGAGGTTAGCCCGCTCCGGCACCAACACTTTTGAGTTGGAGAATACATCAAAGCTTTAAATTATTCGTCTAAATTTCAAAATTGTCTAAACCCTAAGGTTCTTCCTACCCCAGACATAGGTTGAATATCTTAGTAATAATTTGATTCCCCAGTTTGGTATTTTTTGTTATACTGTTCTATGCTCTTCATATACATACAGTGTTTGGCATTTTCAATATTTTTGGTAGAGCGCCTCTGATGAGTCTTGAATAGACGAAACGCGCGTCAGGCGTAGCAAAATTTATTGTCTGGAACTTTGTTGTCATTTGTATTTCGAACACACGTGAAGGTTAGCACTGCTGGTGGAGTTTAAATTCCCCGAGGTTAGCCCGCTCCGGCATCAACACTTTTGAGTTGGAGAATACATCAAAGCTTTAAATTATTCGTCTAAATTTCAAAATTGTCTAAACCCTAAGGTTCTTCCTACCCCAGACATAGGTTGAATATCTTAGTAATAATTTGATTCCCCAGTTTGGTATTTTTTGTTATACTGTTCTATGCTCTTCATATACATACAGTGTTTGGCATTTTCAATATTTTTGGTAGAGCGCCTCTGATGAGTCTTGAATAGACGAAACGCGCGTCAGGCGTAGCAAAATTTATTGTCTGGAACTTTGTTGTCATTTGTATTTCGAACACACGTGAAGGTTGGCACTGCTGGTGGAGTTTAAATTCCCCGAGGTTAGCCCGCTCCGGCACCAACACTTTTGAGTTGGAGAATACATCAAAGCTTTAAATTATTCGTCTAAATTTCAAAATTGTCTAAACCCTAAGGTTCTTCCTACCCCAGACATAGGTTGAATATCTTAGTAATAATTTGATTCCCCAGTTTGGTATTTTTTGTTATACTGTTCTATGCTCTTCATATACATACAGTGTTTGGCATTTTCAATATTTTTGGTAGAGCGCCTCTGATGAGTCTTGAATAGACGAAACGCGCGTCAGGGCTAGCAAAATTTATTGTCTGGAACTTTGTTGTCATTTGTATTTCAGAGTGATATACCGTTTTATTCCAAAAATGGCAAAACTTATCAAATTGGATTTACTGACATATCAGATGAATCAAACATGATGGACAGTATCAGTAGTGGAAAGAAGGAACTTTCGCTAGCAACGCATGTTTTGCAATTGGTTTTTTTTTTTTAAGATTTACTAGATTTAGATTTCCACTTTTTCATTTTCCAACAAAGCAAGAAAGTGCTTCTGAATTGAATATTTTGTTCTGGAAAATTATTAATTTACTAGAAATCTTTGGTTTCACAGTCAGATATGTAAGCTTAGATGGGGCTCAAACAAATAGAGATTTTGCCAAAATTTTGTTAGGGGATTTCAGTTCTGCAAGTGTTACTACCATGAAAGTGCAGAACATATTTTCATTGGTCCCACAATACTCTTATGTTATCATGGACTATTCCCAAGTTTAGGAAAAATAAGAAATAATTTAATTAAAAGTGGAAAAGAGGAGTCTTACAAAAGACATCTGTTACATAAAGGAAATTTCATATACTGGGAACATCTAAAAAATGCCTATATATGAGATATAACAAATAATCCATTCCCAATTCATCAAAAGCTCTCGAATGAACATTTCCATCTTTCAAATGAATCAAGTGAGTGAGTGAGTGAGTTGGTGTTTAACGCCCGTGCAACGCTATATAGGTTATCTACAGGCGATGAACATGAAAAGGATGATAAAATGAACATGAAATGATGATGATGATAAATGAAATATGGGGATGGGGTGGGAAAAAAAGGACCGGTAAATTTTGAAGAACCACAGGAAAAGGGGAGAGGTGGGTAGGGGCGGAAAATTTAGCCTATGTGGTGCACTACTTGGCGGTCCACAAAGGGGTCTTTCACGTGCATGAAGCGTGGCATTCTCCACACACGTTGGCCCACTATGGTCGGCGGTCAGGGTTTCCGTATTATAGACCTGACAACCCCCGCGGACGAGGGCTACCCTATTCAGCCACCTAGGGTACACACTTGGTCGCTCTGTGGGCTGAGCACTGACCCGACGTCAGAATCCCAAGACCCTTAGTCGCCTCTTACGACAAGCTATGCTCTGCTGCGGGCCTATTCGCCACCCGGGCCCCGCACGGGACTATCATTGTTTGTAGTTCTCAATGAGATATCCATTCCTGTTGTACTCTTTTGTGTTAGGTCACATGTACCCAACCAGATAAAAATGTGAATCCGCACAAGATGTTGAAGTTCCTCATCTATATTATGTCTTAACCATTGAAAGCGGTCTGCTATTCTATCTCCACTTTTGCACCACCAAACAATATTATAATCAAAACGATTTACAATGTTATTCTTAAGATAGTTCCCTTTGCTGTCAGACAATATTACTGGTGTAAATTTTATTGGTCCTATATGTGCAGTAAATTGCGATTTGATTAAGTAATTGGCAAGCTTTACCTCCGACATTATCACATTGAGATTTTAAAATATCAATATTAATTATAACAGTAAACTATTGAAGTGCATTGATTGTTCAGGATGACATATATGCTCACAATAAACCAAACAACTTCATGGTAAAATTAATCACGCAACTTTGTTTAAATGTAAATGTAAATGAATACGTACTGTTTGTCACAACTTATACAGATGACAGCTTATATTGTTTAAGTTTTCACAGTTGCACTGATCAGCTGATTGTTTATGAAAAGTGACTTGTCCTCGTTTTAAGCAAAACAATATGAATTAATGTTCTATGAATTACAGACAATGATGATTTTTCGTGTAGAAATAAGTATCAGGATCGATTATTACATTAATCCATGAAAATAACTCGAAAATCTTAGAAAAACTGCAAAATATATCACATGTAAACAGATCGAATAATGATCGGGATTTTTTATTGTTTCATAAGAAAACGTCCGATTAGTTCCGAAGCGCGGGAAAATTAGAGTGACCTCCCTTGGTCCACTTCCGTCCATGGAAATGTGACAAGGTGAAACATATGACGAAAATGATTGATTATAAATGGATACTAAACAATTTGTGCCCCAAGACTGATATAGACATTATCTAGTGTATGTGTGTGAACATCGCCAATGACAGGTATTAGAGGACAGCACGTTTTTACGGCGCTTTTCCCCTGGAAAGAAGGTAGGTCAAATTTTTAAGTATTTTCATAACCAAAAAAATGGCGGACAGTTGTCTGCCTTGTGGTTTTTTATACGAGGGTAAATATCAAAAATTATAAAAACGTAAGAAATACGGGTCAGACATGCGTATTCAAACACAATATGAGGCACACAAGGGATTATTATGCAAATAAGCCAGGAATAAGGTAAAACACCGAGAATCACAGATTGTACCCAAGCGCCTGTGATTGGGCCATGAAGTTCATCCCTATGATGTACCGAGAATCACAGTCTAATTGGTTTAGGAAAAGGGGATTCTATTACGCCATACTCATTTCCGGTACAAAATGAGATTGTGCTGCGCATCCACGACCATCAGTGTGCTTGCGTCGCTTGAAGAAGTCGGACGTTGTCTGACCAATTCAGTCGGGTCAAAATGAACAGAATAAGAAAATCGATGATTTGACATCTAGAATTAATGACTTAGAAAATTATGATTATCAATATCATGATTATGAAAATGATTATGAAAATGTTAGCCAGTATGACAATGATGATGATATGTCAGAGGTTCATGAAAGTAATGAGAATCAAGAGAATGAAACTGCCAAAAGGAAAAATAATGAGACTGGTAGTAAGTTTGCCTCGATGTCTAAACGGTTTAAAACCAAAGAAATTACTGGTGAGAAAATTGATGAGGTGTTAGCCCAAAATATAACTGATCTCTTCCGTAATGGAATGAATGAAGAACAGTTCCTTGAAATTACCAAAGATGAAAATAACCCTAGACCTATTAATTGTGAAGGGTTAACTAAGGTTACTACAAATCAACTAATTTGGGATATTTTATCACCCCTTACTCAAACCAATGAAAGAAAATTGCAGGTTGTTCAGAAGGCAATCGTGAAAGCTTCTACTTTGCTGGTGAAAGTGGTTGATAAAATGGCGTTGTCCAATCACGACGAGCATATTGAGAGTTGCAATGATGTCTTCGCAATACTTGGTCATGCTAACAGAAAATTGAACTTGACTAGAAGAGAATTTATGAAACCTGAGTTGTCAAGTGAATACTCACATCTGTGTTCTCAATCAGTAGAGTACACGGCTTCACTATTTGGAGATGATGTTTCCAAACGAGCCAAGGAGATAGAAGATGTCAGTAAAATCAGCTTCAAAATTGGCCATGGATCCTACTCTAGCAATTATAGTAGATTACCCAGAAGAGGGTATTCTCGTTTAAGTAGAGGACGAGGAAGTAGACGCGGTGCACGCGGCACCAGTAGACGAGACGGCAGAGGTTCATACAGAGGTTATGGAAGTCGCCCCAATGCTGAAGCTCCAAAAAACCCACAGAAGAGGGTGGGTGTTATGAGCAAAGACTAAATGAAGAGACAAATGAGGCATGTGAACAATTTCAAGCAGGTAGATTGAAAAAATATGTTCATGAATGGCAAAAAATAACATCAGATAAATATATTTTGAATATTGTACAGCATTGTCCAGTTGAATTTATAGATAATATTACTCCTTCTCAAAACAAGGTGCCATAACAACCTACTTTAATAAAACAGAAAATGAAGTCATTGAAAAAGAAATTCAGAAACTTTTAAATCAAGGGGTTATAAAAATCGTTGAAAACAATATAGACCAGTTATTTTTGTCCACAATTTTTGAAAGACCAAAGAAAAACGGGGAATTCAGAATGATTTCGAATTTGAAAAAGTTAAATGAGCATATTCCATATAAACATTTTAAAATGGATACTTTTGAGTCTGCTCTTTTTCCTATATCCAAAGATACATATATGGCATCTATAGATTTAAGACATGCATATTACAGTTCACCAATTGCTGAAGAAGATCAAAAATATTTAGCTTTTTGCTGGAATGGCATATTTTATCAATATACCTGCTTACCTAATTAATGGAGTAGCTTTTGCAACTAAGTTAAACCAGTTTACGCCTCATTAAGAGAGCAAGGCTTTAAAAATGCTGGGTATATAGATGATAGTTTACTATGTGGTAAATCAGAACAAGATTGTACAGAAAATGTTTAGACCACGAATTCACTTTTCTCTTCTCTTGGCTTTATTGTTCATAAAGAAAAGTCAATTTTTAAACCTACTAAAAGAATAGTATTTTTAGGCAATATTATTGATTCTGAAGAAATGACAGTATCACTACCACAAGAGACAAAAGAAATTATTGCTAGTGAGTGGCAAATATTAATGAACAAAGGTACGCAAACATAAGAGAGGTTGCCAGAATTTTGGGCCTTATTGTTTCTAGTTTTTCAGCTGTTGACTTTGTTGCCAGAATTTTTGGCCTTATTGTTTCTAGTTTTTCAGCTGTTGACTTTGGTAAGCTTTTTTACAGAGATACTGAATGGCAAAAAAGTATAGCTTTAAAAAGATCGTGTGGTGACTTTGAGGCTTTCATGATCATTTCTCCTCATATCAAAAAAGAACTAGAATGGTGGGTCTCAAATATTTTCAAACAATGTAGAAAAATCAGACATGAAACACCAACAATTATCATCAAGACTGACGCTTCTCGTCAAGGTTGGGGTTCAGTTTTAGAATCAGAAACAGCTGGAGGCCGATGGTCTTTACATGAACAAAACTATCATATAAATGTTTTAGAACTATTAGCTATATACTTTGCAATTAAAGCCTTTGTCTCTCAGATTAAAGAAAAACATATTCTAATTATGAGTGACAATACAACAGCTGTAAGTTATATTAATAATATGAGAGGCATAAAATCAAAAGATTGTAACAAAGTCAGTAGAGATATACGGCTGTTTTGTAAAGAAAATAATATCTGGTTAACTGAATCATTCATACAAGGCAAGAAAAGTGTTGAAGCTGATAGAAAATCTAAAAAGTTTAATGATCAGTTGGAATGGATGTTAGATACAAAGGTGTTTAATAAACTATGTAGTGTTATGCAAAAGCCAGACATTGATTTGTTCGCATCAAGATTAAATTTTCAGATTGAAAATTTTACTCATGGGAACATGACCCTCTTGCTAGATATACAAATGCATTTTCAATCAGTTGGACAGATTTTGATTTTATAAATTTGTTTCCTCCTTTCAGTATGTTGAACCGTTGCATTCGAAAGATTCAAACAGACAAAGCCACAGGGATTGTGGTCGCGCCATATTGGCCTACACAAATCTGGTTCCCAGCCTTATTAGAGATACTCATAGACAATCCAATGCAAATTCAAAGAAAGACAAATCTATTAACTCTTCCACATACAGACAGTGTCCACCCTCTCGGAAGGAAACTGACTCCAATTGCATGTCATGTGTCCGGCAAATCTTCAAAAATAGAGGACTTTCAGAAACATCTACCACAATACTCATGTCATCCTGGAAATTGTTAACCAAAAGACAGTATCAAATTTATATCAAAAAATGGTTTAAGTATTGTACAGAGAGGAAAATTTATTCAGTTCAAGCGTCTGTGGAAGATGTAATAGAATTTTTGTCATATTTGTTTAACAAAGGATTAGGATATAATGCTTTTAATGCAGCAAGAAGTGCATTGTCGTCATTAGGTTTAATTATTGACAATATTGTAGTGGGAAAGCACCCTTTGGTAATTAGGTTCTTAAAAGGAGTTTTTAACTTAAGAACTTCTAAGTCAAGATATACATGTATTTGGGATGTTGAACATGTTCTGAACTACTTGCGTAAATTATCACCTGTTAATTATATAACATTGAAGGACTTAACTTTGAAGTTGGTGATGTTGATGGCTCTGACGAATGCAACGCGTGTTCAAACACTTCATTTGATTAATGTAGATAGTTGTAAAAAGTTAAGAAGTGGGTTTATTTTTCAATTGGATAGTTTAATTAAACAAAGTCGTCCGGGATATAAGGACCGGTTTTAACTTGTAATGCATATCCTCCAGATAGAAGGCTGTGTGTTTTTACTGTTTTAAAAGAATATTTTTTGCGTACGAAAGTACTGCGGGGAAAAACAAAGAAAATGTTGATAAGTTATGTAGCACCACACAGGTCTGGAATTGACACTTCCCGTTTGACCTCTCACAGTGTGCGGTCTGCCTCGACAACTAAAGCAAAACTTAAATGTGTTCCGATAGAAAAGATTCTGGAGAAAGCTGGATGGTCTAATGTGAGAACCTTCGCAAAATTTTATGACAAAAAAGTTGTAACAGATAATTATGCAGAAGCTGTATTAA
Organism: Arcuatula senhousia; assembly: GCA_963971305.1. Lineage (NCBI taxonomy): Eukaryota > Metazoa > Mollusca > Bivalvia > Mytilida > Mytilidae > Arcuatula > Arcuatula senhousia. The sequence goes on along the minus strand of OZ020303.1, from coordinate 38,077,815 downwards.
ACTAACTGCACTTAAGTAAGTATTTGTAACTATAACTTGTGTACTTAAGTTATGTTGTGATATAGAGATTTTTTATTTAATTGCTTTGAAGCTCATTTTGTACCGGAAATGAGTATTACGTAATAGAATTCCTAAGATTAAACAAAAACTTACCTTGGTTGAAGTTTGAAACTTAATCAGGATTCTATGAGTCATAAGACTCATTGGAGGTGTTAAATGCCCTCCTATTTAATTTGCAACTACATTTTATGTACCCTCCCTTTGCAAACATGTAAGTTAAAACCAATATTTTCATACTGGGTTTTTTACATACATGTTTATATATATACAAGTTGGGTTTTCTTTAAAATTCAACAAAAAATCTAGATTTGAAATCTGATGGTCGTGGATGCGCAGCATAATCTCATTTTACACCTCCAATGAGTCTTATGATGCATAGAATCCTGATTAAACTTCAAACTTCAACCAAGGAATTAAACTGGCATGTTACAGTGGCGACATTTAGAACTGAAACTGTCCCGTGCGGGGCCCGGGTGGCGAATAGGCCCGCAGCAGAGCCTAGCTTGTCGTAAGAGGCGACTAAGGGTCTTGGGATTCTGACATCGGGTCAGTGCTCAGCCCACAGAGCGACCAAGTGTGTACCCTAGGTGGCTGAATAGGGTAGCCCTCGTCCGCGGGGGTTGTCAGGTCTATAATACGGAAACCCTGACCGCCGACCATAGTGGGCCAACGTGTGTGAAGAGTGCCACGCTTCATGCACGTAAAAGACCCCTTTGTGGACCGCCCAGTAGTGCACCACATAGGCTAAATTTTCCGCCCCTACCCACCTCTCCCCTTTTCCTGTGGTTCTTCAAAATTTACCGGTCCTTTGTTTCCCACCCCATCCCCATATTTCATTTATCATCATCATTTCATGTTCATTGTATCATCCTTTTCATGTTCATCGCCTGTAAATAACCTATATAGCGTTGCACGGGCGTAAAACACCAACTCACTCACTAGAACTGAAACTACTGAAAAACTCAACTCTTACACTATCATACATATTTTTGATAGTGCTATACAAGATGCTGAAACATCAAATGCTGTATTTAGTAACAGTTTGGAAAAGTTGCATGTCATGCAATCATCCATAAATACTGCGTACATTCGACCATATAATGCTGGGTGTTTCCATGGTACTGTTTCGGTAGGTGCAGTTCCGTTTCTCAGTGCGGATATACACTGTGCTAGGATAGATTTTGCAGATCATCAAGGAGGGGAATCAATATGTGATAGAAAAGCTGCCCACACAAAATCCTGCATACGAAGATATGTAAATGAGGGAAATAATATCTGTACAGCGTCTGACTTCAAAAAGGCAATACAGTCATCAAATATGAAAAATGTTTCAGTTTTGCTCTTCCACCAAAAAAGAGGGAAAAGGTACCAGTAATCTTTAAATTACCGAAAATTACATACTTGAACAACATTAGTTATTCTGGAAATGAAACTGTCCGTGTTTGGAAACAGTACGATATTGGTGAAGGCCTTATCATTCATGCCAATGGTTCAGCAACAGATCAATCAAAACTGACTGTTATAGAACAGTACAATGCAGGTGTCACAATTCAAGATCATTCTTCTGCAACCAATATAGAAGAAGATATACATGTACCTGTAGAAATTTCACAAGCAACACTACAAGAAGAAGAACCAACAGTCTGGACTCTTTTGCTGTACAGAGTGCACAAAAACGTGTAGCAGACATGGCAACTTGTTGCGCCATCTTTATAATGGAACACACATTATAAAAGTTGATAACTTAAGTTTACCTGACAAATCGAAAGTTGAGTATTCAAAACAAATAGAGAAGATAAATACAAAGAAAGTGGGTTTTCAGAACTTCACTGCTGGAACCACCAACAGCAAACTTAAGAAAAGGATGGGATTTAACGGCAAGACATGAAGCTAAGAGATTCAACAAAAACCAGACTGAATATTTAGATGAAAAGTTTGAAAAAGGAGAAAAAAAAACTGGCCAGAAAAGCTATCCTGAGGAAGTATCACAAGAAATGCGACAAACAAAGAACAAGAGGCTCCAAGGAGCCTGAATCGCTCACCTGGTCTTGATGTCCACTCTATGAAGAACTAAATGAGCTGAATGTTTAAGCAAGAAAAAGCTTTTCTCTATCTGCAATAGTTTTCATTCTAGAAGCAAAAAAAACCACTGTTTTTCACTTTTAAAGGGCCATAACCCCTTTAAGGGGTCAGCCGACAACTTCGACCCAAATAAGACCTTTATAGACCATAATGAACTGAATCTTTCAGCAAGCAACAGCTTTTCTCTATCTGCGAAAGTTTTCGTTCTATAGACCAAAAACACTATTTTTCACCTTTATGGGGCATAACTCCTAAAAGGGGTTATCTGACAACGTTGACCCTATGGAAACTTTTGTAGAGCAAAATAAGCTGATCATTTAAGCAGGCAACATCTTTTCTCTTTCAGCAATAGTTTTCATTCTGTGGGTCAAAAACATGCAAAATGTTATTTTAAGGGCCGTAACCCTTTTAAGGAGTCATCTGACAACTTTGACTCTATGGAAACTTTTATAGAGCTTATTGAGTTGAACATATAAGCAAGCAACCGCTTTTCTCTATCTGCAGTAGTTTTATTGTATAGGCCAAAAACACAATTTTTGTCTTGAAGGGGCTGTAACCTCTATAAGGGTCATGTGGCAACTTGGACCCTATGGATACTTTTGTAGAGCTTAATGAGCTGAACATTTAAGCAAGCAACAGCTTTTCTCTATCTGCAATATTTTTCATTCTTTAGGCCAAAAACACTATTTTTCGCCTTTAAGGGGCTGTAACCACTATAAGGGGTCATCTGACAAATTTGACCCTATGGAAACTTTTGTAGAGCTCAATTAGCTGGTGTATACTGTCTGCAATACAATTTTTCAAATATTTTTTCGGCATTTAAATTCACTGCGACAAAACTTAGTATAAAACTTATATAGCGAGTATTGAATATAGGTTTTTCCTGTATCCACTTCCTATAGAACGACTGAGTCATTTTTCGCATACATGAAGTGGTGAGTGAGGAGTTGGTGTTTTACGCCCGTGCAACACTATATAGGTTATTTACAGGCGATGAACATAAAAAGGATGATAAAATGAACATGAAATGATGATAATAAATGAAATATGGGGATGGGGTGGGACACAAAGGACCTGTAAATTTTGAAGAACCACAGGAATAGGGGAGAGGTGGGAAGGGGCGGAAAATTTAGCCTATGTGGTGCACTACTTGGCGGTCCACAAAGGGTTTTTTGTTACGTGCATGAAGCGTTGCACTTTCCACACACGTTGGCCCACTATGGTCGGCGGTCAGGGTTTCCGTATTATAGACCTGACAACACCCGCGGACGAGGGCTACCCTATTCAGCCACCCAGGGTACACACTTGGTCGCACTGTGGTCTGAGCACTGACCCGACGTCAGAATCCCAAGACCCTTAGTCGCCTCTTACGACAAGCTAGGCTCTGCTGCGGGCCTATTCGCCACCCGGGTCCCGCACGGGATCAGAAATCTCTCCCCAAAAAACTTCACACAGTATGGAACCCTTACCTATGGTGACCAAAATTGAAGAAAACTTACCTGAAATGAGGTCATACTAGTTAGAACACTTACCTATGTGGGATATAGCCAACCCTTATCCGATTTCACACAATCAACCCTTATCTGTCGAAAATACATTGTTGAATCCTGAATAGACCTACACACACTGAAAGAGAAACATGAGGGTGGGGTGGGAAACAAAGAAACTGCAAATTTTGAAGAACACTGGAAAAGGGGAGAGATGGGTAAGGACTGAAAATTTAGCAATATTTGGCAGTCCACAAAGGGGTCGGGTCGTTTACGTGCATGAAGCGTGGCCCTCTCGACACACGTTGGTCCACTATGGTTTGTGGTCAGGTTTTCAGCGTTATAGCCTGACGACCTCGGCATTCATTATGACAGGGCTGTCCCATTCTACTACGTGGAGATCACATCTGAGCGCTCTGAAGTGGACTTTTACCGACAAGCTTAGCGCTGCTGCAGGCCTATTCGTCTCCCGGGCTCCGCACGGGATTTTTTTATACGCTTACTTAAAATATCTTAAATATGACCTTGAGGTCACAGGTCAATGTCATTAAATAAATACAGAAGCTATCAGATAGTATTACATGTAGAATAAGAGTACCACAATTGAGTGAAGTTTTTGCAATTGTTAAAGTGTGCTTCTTCAAAACAGACTAGAAGAATAATGTTTTTTATGTACAAATTACAGCTAAAATTTGATAAAAATGATTTTGTCAAAAAAGCTAAGTGACTTACTTGCCAGCAAATTTTATTTTTTTATTGAAAACATGGACATGGAATATTAAAAAAATAACAAGCCCTTTTCAAGATATTGATGTAGAAGGTATACAAAGGGTATTGAAACTGCATCATATTTTAAGTTTTTTCAAAATTTAATTTTACCATATCTTTCGGTTACCATAGCATCGGCATGTAATAATATTTCTTTTATCTCTTTTCTTTAACCAACTAAGGTTGGATTCCTGTTTTATATTGTCATACCATATTATTTAAAATAACAACAATTTCATATCATCCAATGTCTAAATAAGTCCAATTTTAACCCTAATTTCTAGCAAATAACGCGCGGTAACCACGGAAACCTAATAACAGAGAAAACAAGACAGTGCAGTTGTCATAAAAGTTTTTTTGTTTTCCTATTTGTAACAATATATAAGCCATTAAAAACCAAATTTGCAGAATACAATAATTGTTCACTTTGCATGTATTGCTTGATGCATACTCACACGGCAGAACCATTAAGACGAGAAATAATGTTGACGGACGGGACATAGACGTAAAATCTTTGAAACGGATTAAAACACAGGTAAAATACACAATTTGGGATGGATATAGTCAGAAAAGGTAAGACATTTTATTTGTTTACAAATAATAATAGAAAAACTGAAGCGTACAGTATAAAGAAAAATGAACTAGCTAAATATTCATGTTTGAAACATTGAAATCGGCCATGTAGTTTTCGAGAACATTAACAAACCAATAGCCTACCCTCGTACTATAGCACACTTCCAATACGAGCAACGTGTAGCAAAAACCACTTTTTTTGTGTTTTTAAAAAGTTTTGTGCTCTTTTAATGATTTTTGAAATTGTATAGGCTGTTCATCAATTTATTCACGAAGCCATGGACTGCAAAGCATGTCGCTGTCCAAGAAAAAAGGGGTACATGCTAATAATCTACGTTACGGACGAATGCATGCATGATTTATAATGTATCAGACAAATTGTGCCTGTATATACTATGTCAGCGACTGTCGTATGAACGTCGTGTCTTAACTGCAACCGACAGTCTGAGTTAAATTTATTAATATTAAATAAAAATGTATCAATATCAGTTCTGGTGCCGCCAGGTGGATGCAACAACCTTCTCCTTTCTTGTAATTGTAAGATGGCTATTGGTGTGTTCGTTCGTATGAAGCTTCATGTACGTATTGGTTTTAGTTATGTCAAAAGCTGCAGAACCATATACATGTATCTTAAAGGTCAGGGGTATGTACATCTGTAATGGTTGTCAGCATGACTTGATACATTGCTACATAAATGACTCAAGTTAAAGTTTTTTTAGATGGTTCAAATGTATTCATCTGCAAGTGAATTGGCTAATCATGATTTAAGATTGGATAGAAAATAAATTATTTTGCGTTTTCTGTTTATTTGGATAAGTCGTCAATCGTACATGTATCCAAAGTGTTACTAATGTGTGTTATGTAGGTCACCTGTTTGGGTCATTTGTCGTGAATAACAATATTATGCATCTGCATTAACATAAATTCATCTTGACTTACATTTTCAGCATGTATAACTCTGGTTAGAGTTTTTGGTAAATGTCCATAGCTAAGAATCTGCAAGTGGTAGAGAGTCGCCCTAAAGTTTTCAAGTTGTCCGTCCGTCCTATTGCCCGTCTACAACTCTTGTGAAAAATATACCTTAAACTAAAAACTTCTTACAATACAGTTCGGTACAGTTGGAAAAACTTATATAATTTTGATAGATTTTGAAAATGGGCTTTGTGAACACTTTAACGCCAAAACTATTTACAATATCCTTCTGATAAAGTTGCAGGGTAGGTTCAGAGTAGCATGTCATGATTAGTATATTAAAACATATTTCATGCAAATCCATAAAATTTGTTTGAAAAATAAAAGTTCATAGAAAATTACGGATTTTTAAATTGGACTTAATGAACAATAACTGAAAAAACAACTTTTTACTAATACCGGTAGATGTTTGCCGACGGGACCCTTCCAGACTTTGGCAGTGTTTTAGACTTTAATATAACGGGCAAGAGGATTTGCTGTTATGTGCGACTGCTTCATGTCCATGTTAATATTAAATATAACAGTTTAATAAATAAATGCAATTATCTGGAATGAAAAAAAGATTGTGTTCCACTGGTAAAAGCTGAAGTAAATCTGTGTAAAAACACACATTTTATAATAAATATCCGTTATTTTAGCTATATGAATGAGGGAGGTTTTGGTGCATTAAAACCAAGTTCAACCATATTTTTAAAGGCCTGTTCTAAATCAAGACCATTGCGATCTCTTATTTCTCCGGTGTGTCTGCGTTGTTTTGTTTTTCCAGTTCCACGTTTCAGATTGATTCTTCAAGTTCGGTCGTTTTGTTATAACCTTTTATCATATTTGAATTATTGGTTGGGATTAAGCTGTTGTTTTAAACTTTGTAATATGCATTACAGAATTTATTCCCAGTCTGAACGCTGACATTTTGATGTTGTGGTCAATAGAGCATTAGGTAAAATAGTTTTTTTCCAATGATTTTTGATGTTTTGTGTTTACTATGAATTCTTAATATTAACGATGACATTATGTATTACTTTTTGCACTCAACATAACAAGAGTGACCTGTCTTGTATTTGTATCATCAGCACACTGTCAAATTATGTACCTCTTAATTGTATTTCAGTTACACCTGTTGACTCAGCGGCAACGCAATTATTTTGCATGTATCGGTCCGTTACCAAGTTTTATTGCATGTATTTAGAGTCATTTTGTTATGCTTGAAATATATAAAAAAATATTGAACGTTATTATTGGATATTGATATTTTCATTAAAACAAAACTTTATTAACTTCTTTTACTTATATAGAAGCATAACTTGCCAGATTATTACTCTATTCAGGCCTGTTTATATTAACTAGTTTGAATTGTCCGTGTCAATGTAATCAAATCGAGCACACCGTTCGTGAATGATTTAAAAATATACCATTGTGTTCGACAAAAAGAAATTAAATCCTTATACAATATGTTCTTGTTTATATACTGGGCATGTTTTTAAAGTTTATTTCATTCATATTTTTGATATTTTCGAGATTAAAAGTTGAAAATTGACATAAACCGTGAAAAAATTGCATGTATCGTCCGTTAACAATGTTTTTCTCCATAATGGTTCTGCCGTGTGATACTGATATTGACTCTTAAAAGTCTAAAGCTGTCATGAATCTAATAAGATCATTCGATTTACATGTATTTACAATGAGCAACAATACACAACTCAAAACAGTTTGGGTCGAAGGGTCTAGAAATGAGGTACCTGATTCATTGTCTTGTTTTAGATGTTCCGATTTCGAACGTTGGCGCCGAACGCAGATCAGAGCTCGAGAGCCATCCCTAATAAGCTCTTGAAAACTGTTTCCAATTTGATATAGAGCATTTGTTGCAGAATTCGTTCGCCCAAAGTTCTCCTAGGTTACACAATTAGAGGCTGTCTAGGTTTTATATGTTCAGGAATAATTATGGACAGGTTTAGAAGATACTTGGCCTGTTACTGCTCAAGACTTAGTATCTTATAATTCTAATTTGTTTAAAAGATGCCTCTCTTCAACGTGTTAATCAGTGCAAGGCAGTCGACTTTCTATAACTAGTGAAATACATTAAACATATTGTGTCTGTTTTGCCCCATGTACTAGTATGTCTTTCTGAATTTGAGAACAAGCTGTTCAAATCAGCAAAAACCCTCACCGTTTCTTGAATGTTTCGAGTGAGCGAATTAGCTGTCGGAAAGTAAACGTGCTGTAGCTATCGCGTATATTATGATCGAAAGTACAAGTGTTCGAATAAGGTTCAGGACCTCAAAAACGGATCAATTTGGATTAGGTTCGATCGTCAATTTCTGTTAAGAATAAAACAAAGGAGGCATGCCCTGTTACTGTCCTTGTGAGTTTCATGAGATTCACCCTAATAATAGTAACCAAAGCCCGTTGTACTGTGGCATTTTAGTGATAAACTGTTATTTCATTATCAGTTTTCTACCGTTCTTTAAAAAAGTTTTTCGTGTGTTAGGAATGGAAAATAAAACCTTTAAATCGCATTTTTTTCGAATAGGTACAGCTACGACATTTGCCATAGAGGGGGGTATATGAAACTGAAATAAAAACACATGGTCGGTTGACTTTTGGTGCATATCGTAGATATATTAGGTCGCTAAACGATTAGATTTGCAGTAGGTTAATTATACTAACCAAAGTACTATTGCACTTTTGTGAAGCTTTATATTTTAGTATTTTTGCTTTTCTTAACATATGAATGTTTCAAGAAGTCGACGTGGTGGGATAAATCTAGGCAAGAATAGAATAAATATCGAAATTGTGTGGCAAGGAAAATTAGGTTTGAAAGTCCTACACGCAAAAGACACATTAGGGTGATCGATGATGCAGTCAGCAGACCCCTCCCAACCTAATTGTGATACATTTACGTGGTAATGATATCGGGCAAACACAATTAGGTTATCTGGCATTACTTCTTAAAATATTTAGTAAGTGGTTAGCGCAAGTTACCTCAAACAAGAATTATGTTATTTGCAAAATTTGTCATGCCTAGTCGGCGGTATTCATATGGCAATAGAAGAATTATAGAAGAATGTCGAAAACGCTTAGAAAGTTCAACTGCATTAACCAAAAATAATTATCAAGGTCGCAGCGACCTGATTTGTAGTGGGTGGTGTCTAGTACGAGATTGCTCTGACGTCCTCGGCAATTTTCCAGCAAGCTGACCAAATCTGGAAGTAGGTGCAACAAATTTTAATGTCTGGAACTTTGTTGCAATTTTTTGTTTTATATTATATAGAGTTGTATTATGGAAGGTTTCTACAAATTTCAGTTCTTCACGACATTTTGTCGCAAATATCATTAAAATGGGAGGGTAGATACAAATTTAGGGAAACCCTAAACAGACATATTTTTGTATGGCCTTAATAGCAACTACATGTACAAATATACATGTACTTAACAATAGAAAATAAAGAGATGTGGAATAAGTGTACGCGACACAGCCAACAATTAAACGGCAATTTAGAAAAACCACAATGGACAACCGCCATCAGCCTTCAACGAGGCCATTTGGCTTTGCTCGCGGATCTGCAATTGGCCCATAGTCTAAATAAGATGCATATAATTCAAATCCAGCCCTGAAATTGTCACAGATAGACCCCCTTCTTAAAGGAACAGAAAACATCAAAAAGACAAGTACAAACGAAAGCTTTGTCAAAGATTCCTGGCCTAGGACAGGCACATGTAATATGTGGCGGGGTTAAACTAGTTTTTTGGGCCCAACCTTCCCCCTATCAATATTCCTAGACAAAGCACAAAAACTAAACACACAATAAAAATCAAATCGATCAAAGTCCAATTCTACTAGAGAGAACCTAAGACAAAAAACAAGAACAAACAAAAGGACGGTAAAGGAACTCTCTATAGAACACTCGCTGTTACTGACAGCTAGCTGAGAATCATCAATCGACTGAATCAGATGTAAAAAAATCAAACGTAGTGATTTTCAATCCGAAACAACACTTCAAACAATAATGATTTAGTGAAGTGTCATCACACAAAACCGACACGCTTGATCGCTATAATGCTTAAAAATGACAATAGTAAAAACGTTTATGGAAGTTTAAAAGCAAGTATCAAGTTTTCAATATTTCTGCCAAAAAACACTAAATTCAAAGATTTAACCAAGATATTCATTTCATATCATTGCCGTAATAAATTTTGAAGCCAATTTGTCATTTCTAATGGATTGCTTCTAAATTTGTAAGCTTTATAAAAAAACATTACCAAAGCTTCTTGATATTTGGTATGGTGTGCTTCACCTTGGCAAATCTTTTTATTGGTTTTTTATATTTATCTTATTTACCGGTATTCGATCATCCCATTGACTATTTAGTAATTTTGTTACTACCTTTTATTACAATGTATCATAAACACTACTTGTAAAAATATTTGTTTACAACTGACTGAGCAAGACTACTCTTATCGGATGTAAATGTATCCAGATGCACAAACTATGGAGTGATACATCTTGCATAAACCAGTTGATTTTGATATTAACAGTCACTTCTTTGAGGCGTTGCATAAATTTCAAAGAGCAATACATTTGTACATGTACATGTACCTCTGTTAAGCATATACATGATGTATGATATCACCTAAGAAAAGTATTCTATTTCACTTTACTTGTGATCACAATGGAAGAGGAAGGTTTGATGCCATAAAACCTGTTTCAACCGATCATTTTGTTTGAAAAGTCTGGTCTGAGTCTGGAACATTGAGAACTTTATTTTTTCGCAGTACGACTGCTTTGTTTTCTTTTTCCTGTGGACAATTTTGTTACGTTATTACCTTTATTTTGACTTTGAAATGCCCCATTGCATCTCTTTTCTTTTCTCAGTTGTTCGAACATACAAGTACATGTATGTATCAAATTCATTAAGATTAATGCATAAATTTCAAAACTTTAGTCTGAACAGCAGTTAAAAAATAGTAAACAACAACAAAATTGGAAATATATTATACAAAATGTTTCACATCATTGGGACCATTTTATGTATGAATTTCGAAATAGAAATCGGAAAGTGTTTTTCAGTTTTTCACAGATGTTATTCACTGTCAGATTTAATAACCTGTGGTCTCCTTCGCTTTGCTTTTGGCATCATGTTTTCTTGGTAATCTAGATCTCTAAATACAAAATTGAATGTTCCGCTATTTATAATAGTTCCTTTTGGACAATATATCAGAAGGGTTTTTCGTTTTACTTCATTTTGATGTGGCTTTGTTGATACCGTTAGATATTTTCAGACTCAGGATTTGGAGCAGTTTTACATTTGTTTGGTTTTATTTACTGGAGGTACGTGTACGAATTTATCATTTTCAAAGTTTTTTGCCAGAATGTTCGACATCTTTTTCTGTGTTTTAAGGCTGTTTTTTGCATAATTGTTTATGCTAGCAATGTTTTTGTGGCCTGAATGTTGTTAGACTGCTGTCACGGCATTCCCTCGTCAATTAGTCTTTGTTCAGCTGTTTTTCTGCCAGAGTGATTGGTGATTTTTTTGTTTCTGTCAATATTCGATTAAGATGCAGCTGTCTTCATTATTGAACTCAGTGTTCTTTCACCGATTGGTTGAGCCTTGTACCAGTGCTTGGCATTTTTTAGTCGATTTCCTCCCAGATAAAAGGGTGCATTCTTCTCACACATTTCACCAGGTATGTGGGACATGAACTGAAAAATAGAAATAGAATACTTTACTTTTTTAATAATTTTATTGTAACACAAGTTTAAATCATAACATGTATGTTTGACATATGATATGGTTCGCCTAGTTACATGTACTTAGTGTCTGTATGATTTTGTTTGCAGTCGTATGTTAATCATATGTTAAACATATATAAATGTATAGGTATGTTGTTAGGCAAAAAGAAAATGGATGTTTGTTAATGTTTAGGCTTTCATTGTTTCAAAACAATAGGGAAGGTATATAGGCAAACAATTTATTATGGCCCTACCTCATATGTGGATCGGCCATATAGTTTTAACCTTGTCCGTCCGTAACACTTTGGTAAAGTTATTGGTTAAGGATACTACATGTTGGGGGTCAATGATATTTCACCACTAGATGGGTCTTGGGTAGGGCTACTCCACCCATTAGAAATTAAGTCACTGTAACCTATACAAATGCATGAACGACTTTGGTTAAGTTGTTGGTCAAGGTCCATATCTCTTATACTATATGTTGCGGGTCAATGATATTTCACGACTGGAAGCGTCTTGGGTAACATGACACCACCTAGTAAAAATTATATCACTGTGACCTATATTTAACGCATGAAAGACTGTCATCCCAATATGTGTCTAGTGTAACATGACACCAATCAATAGAAATTGGGTCACTGTGACCTATATTTTTTGCATGAGTGACTTTGGTTAAGTTGTTGGTTAAGATCAATATTTATCGAATACTACATGTGAGGAGTCAATGATATTTCACTACTAGATGAGTCTTTGTAACACAGCACCACCCACCAGAAATTATGTCACTGCATCTATACTTTACGCATGAACACTTTTTAAAATTTCTTGGTAAAGGTCCAAATCCCATGTACATGTAATTATAATAATTCACATTGGGGGTCAATGATATTTCAAGAACATGAAGGCCATCCTGTGGCTTATAGACACATTTTCTAGTTTATAATATAGATGTGGTGACATCAGTTATAGTATTATAAATCAATTCAAGTTAATTTCTTGTAATTTACAGGAGCGGCAGTAGTATACTGGAACAATGTGACAAAGTGTGTACAGTTTAGAATCAGCATGGATGCAGAACTTTAAGATTAAGAGGGTTTTCCTCTCCTGGCACTATTTAGAGCTAAGTAATCTTGGTTTATATCGTCAAGTGATTTGCCCAGCTCGGAATCTTGGGCATGCTATAATTCAAAATCATCGTTGAGAAAATCTATGTCAGGACATTCGGGAGCATTTGTTGTAGATGGTTGTTGGATTGAAATGTCTTGAATTAAAGATGGATTTGGATTTTGTTTGGGGGGGGGATATGCCAGCCTGTGATGATGTATCATTTTGTGGAGATGGTTTGAACGTAAAGTAATTGAGAGAAGAAGCTGTTTGCAGAAAATAATTTGAAAATGGCTATATCATGCCAAAGCATCCCTGTTACATGTAGCGACTGCTTACTTTAATACTCGCTGTGTGACATAAGTTATTCAGCTCATGACACACCACCAACAGAGTTAGCTACCAGTTGAACCAGAGCAATGAACCTTCTCCCACTACGTGGATGGTCTTCGGGAGACGCCCATTATCAAATCATATCAATATATATCACCTATCATCTTAGGTATCCCTAAATTACATACGGCACACTTAATGAATCATCAATTTTAGTAGCTGCGAAGTAGAACAAAACTCGCGAACTTAATGACGCGTTTTTTTTTTTCTCGGGCATGTTTTATTTAAATTTTTTATGATAGTTTAAAACCGCGAAAATAAAATATCGTAAAAAGGATATATTCAGTATATGCCTCCATATAAATAATCACGAAAATTGAATTATGCGAAAAAAAAATCCAAATCTTGAACCTCGTATGAGCCTTCTAGGGTTTTGTAGATATATATTACATGTATTATGAATGGTGAAAAATAAACAATGGATGCATTTAAAAAAAAATGTAATCTAAAGTAATAGTTTGTCGTATTATCATGAAATATAAACATCCCGAGAGGTTCATTATTTTCAGGTACATGACAATTGAAACAGGTCATAGGTAGAAATTAGTTAAAAAGAGAAGACCAAATCAGTTTCGAGAACTTCAATCATGTGCAGTACATTAAAAACGAAAGAATATGGAATATGGGCCAAAAAGACACGATCCACATATTGAAATGATTTTAATAATATACAAAAGTAAAATTTCACTGCGTGTGAAGCGCTTTTCTGGATTAACCTTCATCAGACACGCTAGGAGAAGAAAACATGGTAGAAATCTTGTTGAAAGCCCCAGTCACACTGTCACATTTCGGGCATCCCGTTTTAATACGTTTCTAAAACGTAGTGAAACGGCTATAAACGTAACGAACCGTACCAAAACGTAGTTAAAACCTACTATATACGTAGACATACCTGGGCATAAACGTGACATGTCCCGTTTGTATCGTTTGCACAACACAAACGTGGCTAAAAATATACGTAGCGAATGCGTAGTGAAACGTGGTAAAATGTTCTTTAAACGTATGAAAACCTAGTTGAAGCGTAGCGAAAACCTTGTAAAACGTAGCGAATGTCAACAAACAGGTTTTACTACGGTTCCCTAGGTATGTATTATGTTTCACGAGGTTTCGAAAGGTTTTTGTCCGTTTCATTACGTTTTATGTAACGTTTTGCTAGGTTTTCTCACTTTTTCTCGCGTTTTAGAGGGTGTCAAGACGTTCCAAGTTATAACAACGTAGTGACACGTAGTACTGCGTAGTTCAAACCTAGTCCGCATCAATACGTACGGAGACGTAGCTTTAACCTAACCGACCGTAACAAAACCAAATGATACGTATTGAATCGTAGTAAATGCGTCGTAAAACCTAGAAAAACCTACCGAAACGGCTCAAAGGTAGAATTGCCTATACGTAGTATAACGTAAGAAAGCATTGTAAAACCTAGCATATACCTGGTACAACGTAGACACTTAGAAATAATGACAAAAAGTTTCATTGTTACGTGACGTTTAAAAAAGTAGTAAAAACGTGGCGGTGTGTCTGGGGCTTTATGATTGGCTAATAAGTTTTGAAGTATAAGTTCTTTTTCTTCTGAACCCCGATTTACATATAGGAAATTAATTCATGTAATTGTTGATGAAAGTTGTCTAGATGAAACTCGGTATATATAACTTTTTATATCACATGTATCGCCTTGCTTTACGGATATTGAATTTAATGTTTATGCTTTTAAAATTATTAACATGACTCTTTTTTTGTTTATTTTAAGCTATTTAGTATCCTTTTCATACTTATGTTGCATCCGTTTGAACGAAAAAGTAACTATGAGTGTTGTTGACATATATTTTTAGTTAAAAGCTTTTTGAAAAGAAACTACTCTTAAACGAGCTAAAATATGTAATAAAATATCATTCTATTTCGATAATATTGTAAAAAGGAACAACAAATTTTAGCATTTATTTTTATAAGCAAAATTAAAACAAACGCTTGTGTAAAGTTTTTATAGACTTTTAGTTTATCATGTCAATATCTTTATTTGTATTACAGCATATATAAAAGCATGATGAAAGACAAAGCTATTGCTCGTACAAGATAAATTTGGTCGAAGGTATGCATTTTTTTCACAACCGTATAATTTTAGTTTGTTTTAATTTAATTACTATAATGCTGCTTATTTCAAAAGTTGGTTTATTTTTTGTCTTTCATGTGCATTTTGTGACTATCAAATTGTAAACTGTGTATTGTAGTTGTTAGTTATTGTTTTTCACCAAGCAGCACGAATTCCGTTATAAGGAGGAGATGGGAAGTTACTTAATATTTTCTCCATGCAGCACGAATTTTGCTATAAATAGGAGTTGTACATGCCATGAATTAGAAAAAAATGAACAAGAATTGACAAAACGGAAGAAATGTGGACACAATGCAAATCGGGAATGATAGTTTTAACTTCCACTGGAAAATGATTAGATCGATAGGATATGGCAAATTAGCCGTCAGTAAGGATTCCTTTTGGTCCTCGTCCCGTGCGGGGCCCGGGATGCGAATAGGCCCGCAGCAGCGCTAAGCTTGTCGGTAAAAGTCCACTAAAGAGCGCTCAGAAACCTGATATCGGGGTCAGGCCGCTTAGCCCACAAAGCGACTTCGATGTGTGCCCCAGGTGGTTGAATGGGGCAGCCCTGACATCGAGAGATGCGGGGTCGTCAGGCGATAATGCGGAAAACCTGACCGCAAACCATAGTGGTGCACCGTGTTGGGAAAAATGTCACGTTCCTCGCACGTTAAAGAACCCTGCTGCAGGTCTCGGTAAGAGTAGGACCCGTAGGATCCCCATGCAAGAGGCAAAATTTCCCGTCCCTACCCATCACTCCTTTTTCCAGTGGCAGTCAAAACTATCCTACCCGATTGGCCTTGTGTCCCCATTTCCTCCACTTCATCATCATTTCATGGTCATTGTATCACCTTTTTCATGTTCATCTCCCGGATATAGCCGAAATCGTGCTGCTTGGGAGTAAAGTAATAACTAACTAACTAACTAACTAACCTTTTGGTCCTACTCTTATGCAGCATGGTTCTTTTTCGAGGAACGTGACATCTTTCCTAAAATGGTTGACCAATATGGTAAGCGTTAAGATTTTCCGCTAACACCACACGGGTGTTCATAAATATGAGTGAGTGAGTGAGTTGGTGTTTTACGCCCGTGCAACGCTATCTATACTACTAAAATAACGAAGCGTTTTTTGTTAGCCGGGTTGCAGCCTAAAAAACAAATGCTACGACAAAGCTTCATATATCAAAAATAGGGGATGGTTGTGGCCTTTGAAAATTTAATTAGCACATATGCAATTATGTCTGCAGTTTGCTAATTACCCTAATTAATTGATCCGGGAATGATATAGCCGTCATCGTTCCGGAATTACACTATGAACAGTCATGCTAAAAAGTAGGCCGGTACCCCGCTGTTATCTGAACAGTAAGGAGCCAGTTGCCAGCTTAACTTAAAAGCGATAGGAAGCGCCCGACCGGGTATTTGGCGCTCGAGACTAAAAAGTTTTTTCTTTATCTAAAAAAGTGAAAAAAGGTACAGGATTATTTGATTAATCGATATATCAACCTTAAAAATACCAACAAAAAAGAAGTACGTATAGAGGTAAAATAGGAAAGAAAACATCGATTTTCTCAACGCCATGACATAGGATTTGTATTATTCATCACGCAATAAATTAATTTAGGTAGAATGCAGTGATATACTCGACCGAGAAATTGGGAATATTTGCCAACAGATTAAAAAAAACTGAATTACCGCTTGATAATTTACTCCGCGCAAGATAATCCGTCCGAATGTGTTGTTTTTAACAATCAATTTCTTGCTTAATGTTTATTTAAAATTAATGTATAAGAAATGACTGTAAGATATTTTGTTTATTGGGGTATAACCTTAATTTTTGCGTAGCACATTTAAAAAGGTCTGCGGTTAGAAATGTAAATTTGTATGATATAAGTCAATGCCGGTTCGATGTTTTGGTCTCCCGGCCTTTTTTACAATGTTTAAAAAAAGTTCCCAAGTTTTCAGACAATTCCAAAAAACAAAAACCATCAAACTTTTCCATTAATTATGCTAAATATTTAAAAGATTTTATGTAATAGATTATACTGGTAAGTTTACTATAAAAATGTATGCAAAAAATGTTTAAATGATAAATAATAAAACAATTTAAAATTCATCATATTGTAGTTTTTTTTCTACGTGTAAAGTAAGGCTCAATTATGTCAATAAATTGAGAAAATTGGGTAGCGATTGATTGAAGCATGGAAGTTTTATAATCTTACATCCATGATTGAAGCTAATCTTGTCACTGGGCATTTGTTTAATTTACAGGTGGGGTGACAAACATTATTATACTTCATAAGATTTTTTCCTAACAAATTTTAATAAAACAATTCAATCTATCGTATAACATATTTCAAAAACAAAACCCAGCTGGTGATAATTTTTTATCTATCACCCTCGCGGGTGATATTGTTTTATCTATCACCCTCTCGTGCGCCGATCATGTGCACAGCCTCAATTTGAAATTCTTAATCGGTTGTAAAATTGATAGTATTTAGATTCAACTATATTTCGTGCAAAGTGCTTATTTTAACTAACACTAATTAATGCATCTACTAACAGACAAATGCATAAACAAATAAAAAAATGTTTTCCAAAGTTAATTTGTAGGGAAACATTTTATTTCAGTTTAACACGGGAAAACAAATAAAAAGATTAAAAAATCCGTGCGCAAAAGTGCTTAAATGACACGAAGGATTCAGTATAATAAATTGAATAACATATATCTGAGAGGGTGATAGAGTAGATTGCTACCCTTCGAAAAGACATTGTCAACCTCGGCTGCGCCTCAGTTGACAATGCTTTTCTCAGGGTATCAATCTACTCTATCACCCTCTCAGCTATATGTATTTATATAATAAAAGATAATAAACCAAAAACTTATTTAGAGTTAAATAATACCGTAGAAATTTTAATTCCATGTTAGGTCATGTAAATGCAAGATTTTTATTGTTTGGTCTATTTTTTAAAGCAACGCAACGATTGATTTTTCCGCCAAATCGCGGGTTTCTTCTAGTATAGGTTATTTACAGGCGATCAACATGAAAAGGATGATAAAATGAACATTAAATGATGATGATAAATGAAATATGGGGTTGGGGTGGGAAACAAAGGACCGGTTAAATTAGAAGAACCACAGGAAAAGGGGCGAATAATTTAGCCTATGTGGTGCACTACTTGGCGGTCCACAAAGAGGTCTTTTACGTGCATGAAGCGTGGCACTCACCACACACGTTGGCCCACTATAGTCGGCGGTCAGGATTTCCGTATTATAGACCTGACAACCCCCGCGGACGAGGGCCACCCTATTCAGCCACCTAGGGTACACACTTGGTCGCTCTGTGGGCTGAGCACTGACCCGACGTCAGAATCCCAATACCTTTAGTCGCCTCTTACGACAAGCTAGGCTCTGCTGCGGGCCTATTCGCCACCCGGGCCCCGCACGGGACAGGTTCATAAATATAATGACATGGTAAAACAAGTTAACATATACAGTTAACACCGATAAAATATCAATCCAATAGATAGAATACTTTCTTTAATATTGGGTATTAAATATTCAAACAACCAAAGCGGGCTTAAAAATGTTGATTTGATTAATATGCTGTTTTTGCAAATTTCGAGGAGTAACCTCTGGTTCACCTCTTAACAGCATTTTTGAGCCAAAACATTGGAAGGTCATGATCAAATGCAAAAAGTATTAAAACGATGGACTGAAAACCACTCGGACCTAAAAGCTACAACAAATTTCATTACTAGATGTATTCGAATTTTTTGGAGTCTCACGTCGCAAATAACCCGAATAGGCCCGCAGCAGGGGTAAGCTTGTTGGTAAAAGTCCACTAAAGAGCGCTCAGAGACCTGAAATCGAGTACGGTCGCGTTGCCCACAAAGCGACTGGGATGTGTGCCCCAGCTGGTTGAATAGGACAGCCCTGTCATAATGAATGCGAGGGTCGCGGAGCTATGATGCAGAAAACCTGGTGGCAAACCATATAGTGGTAAACCGTGATGGGAAAAATGTCACATTCCTCACATGTTAGAGAAACCGTCTACAGGTCTTGATAAAGTATGACTGGTGGTATCCCAATACAGTAGCTTAAATTGTCTGTCCCTACCTATCAGTCCTTTAACAATGGCAGTCAAAACTCTCCTCCCTGGTTGGCATTGTGTCCCCCGCTTCATGTTCATTATATCACTGTTTTCATATCCATCTTCCGGATAAAGCCGATGTAGTGCTGCTTTGGAGTAAAGCTCTAACTAACTACCTAAATCGTGGCTATTTAATGACACAAGAGAAGGATGCCCCGATGTGCATCCCTTGTGACTCGTGGCGATCTTCTCGACTACAATGTAAGTTTATCTTGCTCCAATACGAATGATGTAGCTGGGCATGTTTGTACGATTTGTTCAGCGGCATTCCAAACGATGCAATTATCAATCTACACCACTAAATATTGAGGCGAATTTTGTCACATATGGGGCAAAATAGTATAAATAGCACAAGCGCCTGGGAATTTGAAAATGTAAATGGCTCTTTATGGTGTAGAGTAACAAGAGACTCCCAAGAGCCTGAATCGCTCACCTGAACTATACAGATACATATATTTAAGGAATGACTTTAATAGTTGGTCATTTTATACGGGTATAAAATGGGTAGGGTCGTTTTACGCTTAATAAAGCGCGCGCTTTATGTAGAGCGTAAAACGACCCTACCCATTTTATATCCCTATAAAATGACCAACTATTAAAGTCATTCCTTATAATTTAATTTCGTAAGATTTATATTAACTATCGAATATTCAACAACAAAAAATCACAGGGACTATTTCGAAAATGCCGTGGCGGATGAAGATGTTAGTGACGTCACAAGACCAAACCATATTATACAAAATAACATGGGTTGGTCCATCCAATCAAATTGAGCGTAACATACCAAATTAAATTATTTGTAGATATTATTGTGCTTAACCATATTCAATTTAAATTCCTGAAATATCTAGGTTAGTTTTCAAGATATTGGGCTTAAAAGGTGCAAATTTGGCAAAATTAGGAAAAAGAACAATAACTCCCACATCAGCAGTCAGATCTTTTCTGAAATTACAGGACAGGTAGATAGTAATATGCTGATCACTTTTGATTTTGCACATTTTGATATCTGAAACCATTTTAGTTATTAGCAAAAAAATGCAATTTACCCCTATGTTGTATTTTTAGCCATGGTGGCCATGTTTTTTTTTACGAATCAAAAATCTGAACGATAGAGTTGTAGCATATAAGCTATCAAACAAGTGTGCCATGTTAAGATGCAGTTGGTATTACCATGTCAGACATGTAAATCTTTTTAATTCAGGGGAAAAGTAATAAAAATGGTAAATTTTGTTGTTTTAAGGATAACAACACCTAAAAGAAATGGTCCTTCAGCTTTGACATAAATACATGAAATGTAGATCTTGATGTGATTAATCATATGCAACTTAAATTTTTGAAATATCTTGTATAGTTTTCAAGATATAGGGCTAAATAAGTGAAAAATTTTGAAAAAATCCAGAAAAAGGGCAATAAATCCTATTTCGATTGTTGGATCTTCTTGAAAATTTCAGAGCAGGTAGTTCTAGAAATGCTGATCACTTCTGTCTCCGTTTCCTATCAGAATTTTGATATCTGTAACTATTTTTGAGTATTTAGTAAAAAACTGCAATTTACCCCTATGTTCAATTTTAAGCCATGGCGGCCAAATTTTTTTACGAACCAAAAATCCGAACGATAGAATTGTAGCATGTATGCTATTACACAACTGTGCCAAGTTTGGTTGAAGTTGGATGTATGGTGTCAAACAAGTTAATCTATGAAATTCAGGGGAAAAGTAATACAAAATGGTAAATTTTTGTCCCCCGCCGCAACGCGTCGGAGGGACTTAGTAATGGTCTCCGTCCGTCCGTCCGTTCGTCACGTTTTTTGTGGGTGCAACTCCTCGGACACTACTGAACGGATGTTGCTGAAACTTTACACACTGATAGGGTACTATCAGTAGGTGATCATCCCATATTTGAAATTTTCAAAATATCCGCTGTTTCCATAGAAACGGGGAAGAAAGGTTAGAAAGGTCAAAATATAGGACATTCAATATCTCGGTTACCCAGGTGCACAGGGTTCTGAAATTTTGTAGGCTGATAGAGCAAAAGGTACTCTATAATAATACGAAAAAAAAATTAGAAGCGATATTTACGGTTTTCGAGTTATTCACGAATTTGTGATTAATCAGTCCGAAAAATTGACTTTGTCAAATGTTTTTGTTGGTGCGACTCCTCGGATACTACTGAACAGATGTTGCTGAAACTTTACACACTGATAGGGTACTATCAGTAGGTGATCATCCCATATTTGAAATTTTCAAAATGGCCGCCTTTTCCATGAAAACGGGGAAGAAAGGTCAAAATATAGGACATTCAATATCTCGGTTACCTAGGTGCACAGGGCTCTGAAATTTTGTAGGCTGATAGAGTGAAAGGTACTCTATAATCATACGGGGAAAAAAATTTGAAGTAACATTTACAGTTTTTCGCGTTATTTACGATTTGTGATTTTCTGGTCCAAAAAATTGGACTTTTGTCAAATTTTTTTTTTATGTTCACTGGTTTCCTTCCTTGTTTTGACTTAATGATTTAGTCTCCGAAACAACCAATTTCTATCGTTTCACAGTTAATATATCGATCAAATTCATACCATACAACTTTCATGCGGCGGCGGGGGACACATGGCTACGCGTAGCAATCTTGTGACACTTGAAGGGCCATAACTCCAAAGAAATGGTTCTACAGCTTTGACCTAATTACATGAAATGTAGATCTTGATGTGCTTAATTATACGCATATGCACTTTTACCCTATGCCAGAATTTTGATATCTATAACCGTTTTGGAGTTATTTGCAAAAACTGCAATTTCCCCCTATGTTCTATTTTTAGCCATGGCGGCCATGTTTTTCAACGAATCAAACATTCCCATGCTAGTTTTATACATGTACTACCTATGCTAAAAACAACTGTGCCAAATTTGAAAGCCAGTGGACTTATGGTGTTAGAGGAGTTAATGTTTGAAAATGTTAACGACAACGGACGATGACGGACGCCAAGTGATGGCAATAGCTCACATGGACCAGGTGAGCTAAAAAAAGATTTTAATGACTTATTCCATAGCAGACATCAATCTTACAATTAGAATGAAGAATAAAAATGTTAAATACAGAAAAAAGTACTGCTTCAAAAAGTAGACAAAAACTTAAATTTGAGGTGACAAACACGGGACGGCTATTCAACTTTAAAGGAATGAAATTAAGATATACGCTCTGGTTGCTCATTTTTGGGGATTCTTTGGTAAAATTAGGTATAATTGAAAAGGTCGAAAAGGAACAAAAAGTAATATTGAATTCACCATGCAATTAAAGTATGGTACTATGATCTTCTATTGATTAAGGGAAGACATGCACTTTCAATGGATCGAAATTAAGGGAGCACATTTTCTTCTTGAACGGTTGTGTGACTTCCGTCAAAAAGACAAACTCCTTCACATTAGGCTTTTCCTTCCCGATCATATTAGGTCAGGATTATCCAACTGCTACAGGCTTGTCTGAATTCCATCAAGATTCTTGATAAAAAAAATATTTGAATAAATTTTCAAAATTTTGCTCGAGTTAGCCATGAAAAAATTCAAATTTTCTGTGATATTTTTTTTGCTCAGTAGAGTTAATTCTATTTGTTGTAAAACCGGTTTAAATGAGTACGCACTATTTTAAAGTGAAATTAAGTAGAAGTATTTAGTCTATACATGTACTATAAACAAAGTGGTTGCATAATGCATTTAGGTATATATGTGATTAACTATGTTCTATGGTCATTACCGGATCCTACGAAATTTTTCGTAACAGTTTTCTCAGCAACTACTTATCACAGCCAATTGATTTTTGGTATTTAGCATCAGGGTGGTGTCCCATACCGTGTGATTTGATTTCAGGTCTGTCATTCACTTACTTCCTGTTTAACGAAATCCGACCATTTATGACTTTGACAGATTTTTAATGTTTGATTTGCACTATTTAGTTTACTAGTCAAATTTGTCATTTTAATTCGGTCTTTTGTCTTTGTGTTTTACACAGCTTTTTCGATATAACAACATGTTTTTGGAAGAGGGAGGTTTGGAGCCATAAAACCTGGTTTAACCCACCATTTCGTTTGAAATGCCTGTACCAAGTCAGGACCATTGCGATCCACCAATTCTCCGGTATGACTGATTCGTTTTTGTCATTTTCTCTGGACTATGAGATTGATCATTCAAGTTCGGTAGTTTTGTTATTACCGTTTTTAATTAAGAGAGTAAGGTATAAAAGGGGTCATTAAAAAGAAGTCCAGAAAGCCTGGTGCAGTGATTAGTGTATGGGCTGTTTCAGACGAGAACTGGAACTGTGAAGAGTATGTCATAAAGCATGTTGTGCGAACTGCTGAGGTTTTTTCAAGTATCATTGACGGATTTCTACAAGATAGATTAATGGTTTATGAACTAAAAGTTATGTTATTTTCTTTTTAACGTGTTTAATTGTTTTTGTTTTTGTAACTTGATACTACTCATTTTCTTTAATTTGTTTACAGCTCCAGCTACTATTGTTATGATTAGTTTTAATTTGATTGTGTTCATTTTTTGCCAGATTTCACGGAGTGATAAATACGGGTTATGAAATGGTCAATTTCGGGCGGGCGGGGAAGAAATTTTTCGTAACAGTTTTCTCAGCAACTACTTATCACAGCCAATTGATTTTTGGTATTTAGCATCAGGGTGGTGTCCCATACCGTGTGATTTGATTTCAGGTCTGTCATTCACTTACTTCCTGTTTAACGAAATCCGACCATTTATGATTTTGACAGATTTTTAATGTTTGATTTGCACTATTTAGTTTACTAGTCAAATTTGTCATTTTAATTCGGTCTTTTGTCTTTGTGTTTTACACAGCTTTTTCGATATAACAACATGTTTTTGCCCTGATAATGACTGCAATATCGCCGACAGAACATTGAACAAATTACAATCTATTAATCATGATTTCTAAAAAGCTTGAACAAGAAAGTCAAATCCAGCACCGACGATATCGACCATGAGCAGTACAATGAACGAAACCTAGTGTTATAAACATTTTGTATTTCAACAGTTTGAAATTAAAAAAAAAATTAAATAAATGGGTAAATCAGTGTTGTACAAGTCTGTCGACCAGGCATGTGATTATCCCCGGGGATCTCCTTTCCAACAGCAGGAGTTGTCGATCCAAGAGTTTCAAGATACTAAAATCCAAAGCTGGCATTAAAACAGTTAATTTGGTTATGCTGTATATGCATATGATATCAGAAATTTTAAATTTTGTTGGTCATTGCATGTTACATGTAGGTATATAATTCACTATATTAAGATATAGGACCGTATTGCAATACTATTGTAATTTAGAATAAATTACTCTCTTGCTTCTCTGTGTATAATGCTGGAAATGAAAGATAATTCATAAAAAAAACAATAGCTATATTACAATCAGTTTGTCCGTCTTCTCCTACTTCCTTTCATAATTCCTTAATTAATAGACTTGAGAAATTGATTTCAACACTGTTTTAGCCAGATACATTGTAAGATGTACCGTGCAAACTTATGTTTCTGTCAATAGTTCTTTCTGAATCAAAATTGTTAGGTCCCGATTCCTGGTTGTCACCACTAGGCAATGTTTTTGTTTGTTTGAGAAATTTAATGGACAAAGTCCTTCATCTCTAGAAAACGTAAAAGTGTAGTAGCTCGACGCTTCACCACAATAAAATAACGTTGTATCTCACAAAAGGCAACATAAATTCTTAGTAGGAATACCGACTTAAATACCAAAATAGAACAAAAAAGATGGAATGCAGAATACAAGTATTTTGAACGAAAAAAGAAGCTAAATAAAATAGCTAGCATAACATATTTTTAACAACTTATCAGTAAACTTTGTTATGTTTCAGGAATAGAGCTCTGGATAATTCTTTTAATTAAGAAAGCAAAGGAAACATATGGCAAATTCAATTCATTTCATATGCTTTGGTTGTTTGTTTCTGATGATGATAAACACAGTTGAAAATGGTATGTATGTATAGATGTATCAAAATCAATTAACTATAATATGAAACAATAGGCATTTTTGAATTTTTAAGTTTACTAATAGACGAACACCAAAATCGGATTTGAGATGTTTTTAGTAAACGTCCGAACACACAGTATTGTATATCATTGAGAAGGTATTGTATTAAGGTTTTAACAGTTAAAAAAGTGAACAAGAGGCTCACAGGAGCCTTAATCTTCAATAACTGGTGGAATGAAAATAATTTGGGGTACCTGAGGTGAAAAAGTCCAATAAAGGTCCTTTAAGGAATCGTCCCACAACTTTGACTCAATTGAGTTTTTTTTAGAGCTTTTAATGCTGAAGAAGGTAGGTTTCTTTGGATTTTATCTGTATCTTATACTTTTTGATCTATAAGTTAAAACTATGGCCTGTTATATTTTTAGCAACCGCAGCCATTAGGGTTGGTCGGCATGCATAAATTTCACAAAAAAGTAGATCAAGTGTACAAAACAATCCCTTCGGTAGTTTTAGAAAATACGGAGTTTTTGAAATCAGTTAAAATCTATAGGAAAAAAAACATTTAAAGGGGAATAACTCGTAAACGGTTGATATGCCATTTTGACCATGAAATCATTTAAGTAGATCTCAATGAGCTTCACAATTCTCCAATGCTTACTTTTTCTCTAGAACTTAAAGTATTCGAGATAAAGTCCAAAAACTGTGAAAATGGTCAATTTCGACGATTAAGGGAAAATAACTCCTAAGTTATCCCTTCAGTGGTTTTAGAGAAGAAGATTTTTGAAGAAAAGTTAACGGACCAACGGACGAACGACAGACGCTTAAAGATGACAAAAGTTCACCTGATTCGGGTCAGGTGAGCTTAAATCGGCAAAAATATAAGATGTAAATAAAGAATATATTCAGGGGGGAATGTATCAAATATGTTTTCAATGTTTATTACAATGTAATATCTGTTTTGCCTATTGGCTGGGGGCTGGGTGGTTGAGTAGTCTTAGGTGCTAGTTTAAATACCACCCTATTAAGTATTAGCCGATTACCTTTCTGGTGGAGTTCGAGTCCAACTTGTAAATTACAAACAAGGGACTTCACCAAATGTTTATAATTAGATTTGTAAGTCCCTTGCCCAAGGTCGGTGGTTTCCTCTAGGTACTCCGGTTTTCACCACCATTAACACAGATCAGCCCAGATGCATCTCACGCCTTGAGTCGAGCAACTTTCATGTTGCATAATATTGGAACAGTCTTAGAAAAGACCAGCAACACTCACTGGTAACCTTGAAGGAGGCTGTATGTTTGATTTCCATTGTATTTTTTTATTTGCTGCTTGATCATGTAGATCGAGTTGCATACACGGATTCAGCATCTCATTATCGTGTCAATTAGCCGACAAGTGCCGTAATAGAAATTTTTCTCTCTGACATCAGGTGATATTTTACTGACACACCGCGTCCTCATGTAATAACTATTACGAACCCTTTTATTCATAAGTAGTTCTTAATTAATACACCCCCAAGCAATGTTCATGTAAAAGAAGCCTAAAAATATTCACTGAGCTTTAATAAGTTTATTCACTATACGTTATTTCATTTTGGTTATTAAGGTGGTTCCATTAGATTTTTGTTAAATTTTGCAGAATTAAACATTGATAAACGAACATTAAAAAAGTACAAGGCAGCCCTGACATCGAGAGATGCGGGGTCGTCAGGCGATAATGCGGAAAACCTGACCGCAAACCATAGTGGTGCACCGTGTTGGGAAAAATGTCAGGTTCCTCGCACGTTAAAGAACCCTGCTGCAGGTCTCGGTAAGAGTAGGACCCGTAGGATCCCCATGCAGGAGGCTAAATTTCCCGTCCCTACCCATCACTTCTTTGTCCAGTGGCAGTCAAAACTCTCCTACCCGATTGGCCTTGTGTCCCCATTTCCTCCACTTCATCATCATTTCATGTTCATTGTATCACCGTTTTCATGTTCATCTCCCGGATATAGCCGAAATCGTGCTGCTTGGGAGTAAAGCAATAACTAACTAACTAACTAACTAAAAAGTACAAAAATAATTGGGGGTCATGGACCTTGCTACAATTATATGACCTTACGAAGTTGGTGGCGTAGAGTCCTGTTTTTCAATAGATTATAAAGGGAAATGGTTATTTAGCATCACTATGAGCTGGAAACCCATCAGATTTTAGCTATAGTTCACAAATGTCAAGCCACATATACTATCTCCTGGAAAACATGATAATAATGTGGGGTCACGGACCACAGACACTTGTTTCATGAAAAAAAATCATATACTCTACTTATTTCCACAAGGTAAGGATCTATTTTTGGGGGTCCAGTCGCTTCGCTTCGATTTCCAAGCCCTTTTACAATTTATGTTCGTTCTCCCTATAGCGTTCGTGCACCAAGACATCAATCTGTCGAATGATATATAGACTTACGCCCTAATATTCTCCTACACTTCTCAAATTAGTCTTTTCATGCTGTTGTTGTCATCAAGATGGTTCACCGTTTACATTTTATTTTATTTCCGCAGTTAATTCAATATCGATTTTGATTGGTCCTCTCGAGTGAGTGAGTGAGTTGGTGTTTTACGCCCGTGCAACGCTATATAGGTTATTTACAGGCGATGAACATGAAAAGGATGATAAAATGAACATGAAATGATGATGATAAATGAAATATTGGGGTGGGAAACAAAGGACCGGTAAATTTTGAAGAACCACAGGAAAAGGGGAGAAGTGGGTAGGGGCGGAAAATTTTGCCTATGTGGTGCACTACTTGTCAGAATCCCAAGACCCTTAGTCGCCTCTTACGACAAGCAGCACGTCCTCTCGAAGAATAATAA
The DNA here is from genome assembly GCA_963971305.1 of Arcuatula senhousia. Lineage (NCBI taxonomy): Eukaryota > Metazoa > Mollusca > Bivalvia > Mytilida > Mytilidae > Arcuatula > Arcuatula senhousia. The sequence continues at coordinate 38,049,572 of OZ020303.1, read as the reverse complement.
CTCGTCCCTAAGTTTGTCGCCCCGTTATCTCATAGTAGTTACTGTCAATGTTGCAAATCGCCGCGGTTGACATCCAAAGTACAAAAAATAAATACATGTATTGAATAAATCGAAAAAGGATTAAAAGCTCCTTTTTTATTAGCTCACCTGGCCAAAGGCCATGTGAGCTATTGCCATCACTTGGCGTCCGTCGTCGTCGTCCGTCGTCGTCGTCCGTCGTCGTTAACTTTTCTTCAAACTTCTTCTCCTCTGAAACGGCTGCACAGATTCAAACCAAATTTGGTCTGGTGGTACTTTAGGGTATCCCCCACAGAACTAATGTGGGGATTTTTGATTCGTCGAAAAACATGGCCGCCATGGCTAAAAGTAGAACATAGGGGTAAAATGCAGTTTTTTGCAAATAACTCAAAAACGGCTACAGATATCAAAATTCTGGCATAGGGTAAAAGTGATCAGCACCTCAAGATCTACCTTCCCTGAAATTTTGAAGAAAATCCAACAACCCATGTAGGAGTTATTGCCCTTTTTGTGGATTTTTTGCAAATTTTACACCTGTTTAGCTCAATATCTTGAAAATTATACTAGATATTTGAGAAATTTAAATTGCATATTGTTAAGCACATCAAGATCTACAAAATATGTAATAGGGTCAACGTTGTAGGACCTTTCCTTTTAGAAGTTATTGCCCTAAGAACGTCAAAATTGAGCATTTTAACAGCATTTCCTCATTACATTGAAAACGTTAACTCCTCTGACACTTGAAGTCCAAATGGAACCAAACTTGGTATAGTTGTTTATTAGCATTAGGTGTATAGAACTGATGTGGGGATTTTTGATTTGTCGTAAAACATGGCCGGTGTGGCTAAAAATAGAACATAGGGGTAAAATGCAGTTTTTTGCAAATAACTCTAAAACGGTGACAGATTTCAAAATTTTGATTGGGGACAAAAGTGATCAGCACCTCAAGATCTACCAGCTCTGAAATTTTGAAGAAAATCCAACAACCCATGTAGGAGTTATTGCCCTTTTTGTTGATTTTTTGCAAGTTTTGCAACTGTTTAGCTCAATATCTTGAAAACTATACAAGATATTTGAGAAATTTAAATTGCATATTGTTAAGCGCATCAAGATCTACAAAATACGTAAAGGGTCAACGTTGTAGGACCTTTCCTTTGAGGAGTTATTGCCCTTAGAACATCAAAATTGAGCATTTAAAAAGCATTTCCTCATTATATTGAAAACGTTAACTCTTCTGCCACTTAAAGTCCAATTGGAACCAAACTTGGTATTATTGTTTATTAGCAATAGGTGTATAGAACTGATGTGGGGATTTTTGATTGGTTGTAAAACATGTTGGCTAAAAATAGAACATTAGGTTAAACTGCATTTTTTTCGAAAATAACTCAAAAAGGGTGCCAAATTTTTAGATTTTGATTGAGAACATAAGTGATCAGCACCTTAAGATCCACCATATTGTCAGATGACCCCCTTATTAATCTTATGACCCTTTCAACGTCAAAAAGATTTTGCCTAATAACCTTTACTTCAGGCACATATGTCAGGTGAGCGATTCAGGCTCCTGGGAGCCTCTTGTACACATGTACATGGGCGAATTTTACTACATATTACATTAGCAAGACATCTGTTGACTTGTTTAAGTCAATGTGACAAATAACTCTAATTTAAACAATAGGGTCATTTCATTCCCATTCTAATTATCTCCACAATAAAACAGCTAGTTTTGTTTTAACTGAAAATGTCCAGTATAGTATTGACAGCTAGACAAGATGATGCCATTCAACAAGTCATGTTTGGGCATTCCGTGTTAATTTTAGGACAAAGTGGGACCGGTAAAAGCAGGACAATTAGCGAAGTTAAAAAAAAATGAAAAATGCTGGCAAAAAAGTTGCCGTAACAGCCACTACTGGTATTGCCGCCTTTAACATTAATTGATCGACTATTCACTCCTGGTCTGGCATTGCAGATTGCCGATTTTCAAAAGACGAACTATTGTTAAAACTCAATACTGATGAATATACTAAAAACTGATTGTCTTATTATCGACGAATTTTCAATGTTGTCTATGAAATTATGACTTGTTTTGAATAGCAATTTAATATTTGGTGGAATGCAAGTCGTTGGAGTAGGGGACTTTTTTTCAACTCCCCCCAGTGCCAGATCCCCTAAAAAACGATGCTGGCGTCATGTGCTTTAACTCAATTTTTTTTTCAAAATGATTTTTACTCATAGAATTATATTAGATGAAGTAGTGTGGCAGACCCAGACAGATTATGTGATTTGTATCAACAATGTCTCGCGGGGCGTTCTTCCCTTAGACTCTTACAGTACTTGAACCGATCAATGCACCGGTTTTTGCGATCCGTCACGCGTCATCAATCAGTCACCAATCAGTCATCGATCCGGTCTCAACCATTCACTGATCCGTCATCAATCAGTCACCAATCCGTCATCGATCAGTCACCAATCCGTCCGATCCTATCCGTCAAATGCATCCCATGATGCAATTTACCAATCCGTCACGCGTCAATTCAATCTAAACTACGGATTTTAAAGTTCGTTTCGCTTATTGTATCACGGTGACTCCTTGATCGAATGCATAAAATCTTTCAATAAAATAGAAATTTATTTAAATAAATGTAAAAGCGGGACATTAGACGTGTTTTATATCAATAATTAAACATAGAATATTACAAAGCACAGCCGAATTGTGCTTAAATAAATATTAAAGTCTAACTTTAATGTAAAGACATAATACATTTCTGTTTTAAAATGCGAAAATTCATACGATTTTTTATGTCAAATATATTATATTTTAAAATAACTCATTTAAAATTTTGTCATAAAGTTATTTTGAAAACAATTTTTTGTGATTGTTATAAAACCATCATATAATATTAGGCTCAAACATCAGATTTTTAATTTCTTATACATTTGTAGCTTGCATATAAAGAAATGTTTGGTCTTAACAATTCTATAATGGAAAAAAAATTTCCTTATAATCTCTTAAAACTGGTAAAATATGAACCTTATTTTTAAAGTTAAAGATATGAAGTTATTCAAGTTTTCAAAATATTATAGCATTTATGTGTCAAATCTGATGAAAATAGTTGTTTTGCAAACAATTTCATGTAAACATTATTCAACCGTCATATAATTTTATGCTCAAATATGTTCAAAAAAATTTTTTTGTCTGGAACTTTGTTGTCATTTGTATTTCGAACACACGTGAAGGTTAGCACTGCTGGTGGAGTTTAAATTCCCCGAGGTTAGCCCACTCCGGCACCAACACTTCTGAGTTGGAGAATACATCAAAGCTTTAAATTATCCGTCTAAATTTCAAAATTGTCTAAACCCTAAGGTTCTTCCTACCCCAGACATAGGTTGAATATCTTAGTAATAATTTGGTTCCCCAGTTTGGTATTTTTGGTTATACTGTTCTATGCTCTTCATATTCATACAGTGTTTGGCATTTTCATTATTTTTGGTAGAGCGCCTCTGATGAGTCTTGAATAGACGAAACGCGCGTCAGGCGTAGCAAAATTTTTTGTCTGGAACTTTGTTGTCATTTGTATATAAGATTTTACTAAAGTTTCATATATTTTACATAAGAAATTTGCAAATGTGATCTATATTCCTTTGCGAACAAATTTTCTTTATTGTCTCTATATGAACCTTATTTTTTAAGTCAGCAATATGTAATATGTAGTTATGCAACTTTTCAACTTATCTTAGCATTAATGTGTCAAACCTGATGAAAAAAGTTGTTTCGCAAACATTTTCTTGGCAATTTTATTAACCCGTCATATAATTTTATGCTCAAATATAAGATTTTACTATAGTCTAATCTCTTAACTTTATGAACCTTATTTTTTAAGTCAGCAATATGTAGTTATGCAAAATCTAATTCGTAGATTAAGTCGCCCTTTACCCCTTGGCACAGATCCCATTCGACTTTGTGCTAGACACTTTGATTGCTTTATATATGTTCCAGACCGCACAGGTATTCAGACCGTACGCGTACGGTCCGGACCGTACGAGTATACCTATACGGTCCGACCGTACGCGTACGGTCCGACCATGCAAGTATACCCGTTAGGTCTAATACGAGCTGGACCATACAAGTATTCAGACCATATAGGTATTTCTCTAAATTTGCTTTTTTTCATATAATATTAGGAAATAATATTTTTATTTTCAACCTAAAAAGTGTTATTACCAGCTCCCAGATTCCTACGGAAAAATAGGGAAACTCAAAAAAAAAAAAAAGAAAAAAACGAAAAGAGGAAAGCAAACTTAAAATAATAAGACAAACAAAATTAAACTAAAGTCAGAATTTGTAAATAGCTAAAATATAGAAAGGCGGTAGGTGAGGGAATTGGGAAATATGATGTTTTAAAATATTCATTTGGTAGAATTTGTTAGTTTTTATTCTCTGCTATGTTGTTGGATTTCACCGGTATATAGGATCCACAAAAAATGTCAGACTTCGTAAAAATCATTCTAAAATTATATTCAGTAAAGTTTGAGGATGACGACAATGCATATAACTTATATCTGTAGAAAGTAAAATCGGCTGCACATAATATAAAAAATAAGAGTTCTATGGATTTTTTTGTTGCTAAAAAGTAGGTAAATATATTTGGAAACCTGACGGACGAATGGTTTTAACATATTGCCAAAATCTTTGCTGAATCAGCCTCCCCAAGCACGTCTCTTTGTCTTCTCACGGGTAAACAAATGATTGGAAGGTCTGTCGACTAAAGTTCCTTTTTATATTCCTCAAACTTTACCTCCCAAATTTCAATGACTGTTTTAGTTGTTACAACTGACGTATATAAGTACTCACTTCTATTTCACAACACTAAATTGATTTTAAATATTGTGTGAACTCTGTACAAAAAAATATACAAGTTAAATATAATAAAAACTAATGCATTATTACAGGGTCGATATATTTTATTGAATATTGATCTAGAAGATGCAAGTCAGACCGTACGCGTACGGTCCGACCGTACAGGTATTTTGAAAATAGATTAATAAATGTTGTGGTGTGACAAGTTAAAATGGAGACAATAAAATTAGTAGGTTGGTTAAACCACACATAAAAGGTAAAAATATCAAATATAAAACTAATATAAATTAATAAAGAATACATCTAAAAAGCCCAAATTTTCGGCTTTCAGCCTTCGTCGGGGGCAGAGCAAAGAAAAAAATCACGACCGCCACGGTCTGAGGACAACCAACAAGTGAATATAGTAAAAAGTGTTCACTCGATAAAAACAACCACGTCATCATCACCCAAATCCTGAACTGAGCAATATAACAATAGGCCAAATCATACCCAAAGAATCAAATTAAGTAAATTACTAAGAAATGATTTGATTTTTGACATTTATGCCGAAAGGACGTGCTGTTCCCAGGAATTTTATTATTCTCTGCTCAAGGAACTGTCTTTGTTTCTCGCCGTGATGGGTTTGAAGCAGAACCGTGACTTGCATATCTTTTATACTGTGGCCGGACCCTCGAAAATGCTCCCCAACTGGACATTCAGTATCTCTGGTGACACTGTTTTTGTGTTCCACAAAACGGTCCCCGAGTCTCCGACAAGTTTCACCAACATAAATCATGGAACATCGCTTACATCTTAAAGCGTATGCGACGTTTTCGGTAATGCAGGTGAACCCATCCTTCAGTTGGAAAGTTTTCGAGGGACCAACCACAGCATCGGTCTCCCATGTGAACGGACAAGTAGAGCAGCGAGTTCTTTTACAAGGACGTGTACCTTTGTAGCTGGCGGGTTGACGTGACGACCTATACGAACTGCTGACCAGGTGCTGTTTAAGACTCTTGCCCTTTCTAAATTACAAATACCAAAACGCGGGTATAAACGGTTAATTTTGATATGCTATATATCGATATTTCAAGGAGTAACCTCTCATCAGTAGCATTTAAACCAAAACATTGGAAGGTCAAAATCCAATACAGTTGAAAGCGAAAAGTACTCAAAACCAAAACGTTCGAACAAGGAAGCCAAATCCAGCACCGAGGATATCGACCATGTGCATTACAAGGAAAGAAACCTGGTGTTTTTATCAATTTTGAATTTAACAATCGGAAATTTCAGCGACAATATATTAGAAATTAAAGCCGTAATAGGGGTAGAGTCAGCAAAAACAGTGGACATATACTCATCTTTGAGGACAATGGATTTAAAGTTGCGAATAAGGATGTTCTGGATGGCAACATTGTGAGGGTGATAAGTAAGGACTAACGGAACACGATCATTGGTGCTCTTCACCCGGGGCTCCATTGCCTCGCGTCTGTTCACACGGGAAACCGAGGACACGGCCCTGTCCAAGACTTTGTCAGGATAACCTCTCTTCGTGAAGAAAGATCTCATCTTGTTACACTGGATCCCAAAATCCTTATCGTCATTGCAGATACGACGAAGCCTCAGAAACTGCGACTTCGGGATGGCGTCTTTGCAGGAGGAAGGATGACAGGATTCGTAATTCAGATAACAATGAGCATCGGTAGGTTTAAAGAACACCGATGTAGAGATCTTACCGTCTGTGATAGTACAGTTAATGTCAAGGAATGAGAGGCTATCCTGAGTGATGTTGAAAGTGTATTTGATTGCAGGGTGGTAGGAAGAGACAAAGTTGATAAAAGATTTCAACTCCTCTTCACTGTCGGATGAGACTCCAAATACATCATCGATGAACCGTTTGTAAAGTTCCGGGACTGGACCGATGTATTCGGAGAACATTTTTTCCTCTAAATACCCTACAAACAAACACGCAAAACTTGGACCCATTTTGGTGCCCATGGCTACGCCACCCGATTGGTTGTAGAACTTCCCATCGAACTGAAAAGTATTCAGGTTGAGGACAAGTTCCGCCATTCTGAACACTATATCAGTACTGATGTGAGGATTGGGTCTCCTGTCCAAAAAGTGTTTTAAAGCTACCAAGGCGTCATTGTTGGGTATGCTGGTGTATAAAGAAGTGACATCCATAGTAAACAGTCTGAAATCGGAGTTTTCTGGCTCAAAGAACTCAAGGATATTCAGAGCGTGGGTAGTGTCCTTAATGTATGTAGGTAGGTTCTCCACAATAGGAATGAAAATATCGTGGAGGAAACTGGAAATGTGTTCTGTGGGACAACTACACGCTGAAACGATCGGCCTACCTGGGTTACCAAGTTTGTGTATCTTGGGAAGCATATAGAAACGAGACGTTCTCGGATGCGATACTACAAGACGCGATGCTTCCTCGGGCAGATCGTCGTTTTCTATGGATGTCTTAATGAAGTCTTTGACAGATTTTTGGTTGATTTTGGTGTTGTTAGAGCGAAGTTCTGTGTAAAATTGAGAGTCAGACAGTTGAAACTCGCCCTCAGAGACATAACAACGAGCGTCCCACGCCTACAACTGCACCACCTTTATCAGCAGGTTTGATGACAATATCGCTGCGTGTTCTGAGTTGGTGAAGCGCGGCACGTTCATCAGATGTAAGGTTATGTCTCTTGAGCGGTTTCGTATCTAGGCTGTCGATCTGACTTTGGCAGGTTCGGAAGTAATCTTGAAGGATCGGAAATAAAGACGCCTTGGGGGTAAAATTTGATTTTTTCTTAATGAATTTACTAAATAGTGAAGGAGCTTGATTAGAAGAATCAGAACTCTCTGTTTCTTTATCATGGAAAAAAGCTTTGAGTAAGAGGCAGCGGAAAAAATGTTGTATATCAGTCTCATTTTGAAACTGATCTGCTACGGATGTAGTAGGTACAAAATTGAGACCTTTTGACAGGAGACTTTTCTCGGAAGAACTTAACACCAATGACTCTGGAATACAGCGGACAACCTCGTCCAGATTCACCTCTGTAGGTGGCAGGTCACTTACCACCTCGGCCACGTTGACAGGACGACCAGGATTGTCTCGCTGTACCTTCTCCTGCTTAGAGACGGATAAATACTGGAAAAGTTCAGTGTTTAAAACCCGAATATGGGAGATTATAGAGTTAGCGAGTAGCTTGTGACAAGAGGAAAATAGGTAATTTTTAATGTTCATTTTCCTGAGGCGGAAACGCTCTAATTGTTCAGAGAAAGATTTAATAGCCAATTTCATCAGGTTTAAGGAGTAATGTGTGGATATGCGAGAGAACTCAGCATTCAGGTGCGGATTTTGAAGAATGGCATGAATAGGATGAAACGATGATTTGAAACCAGATGGAACAGTACGAGATATGATACAACGACGAAGGAATGTAAGGTGGCTGTTACATTTGGTGAGATGGACGGTGGTGTTACATTGCTATCCAGTCCCGGAACTTTACAAACGGTTCATCGATGACGTATTTGGAGTCTCATCCGACAGTGAAGAGGAGTTGAAATCTTTTATCAACTTTGTCTCTTCCTACCACCCTGCAATCAAATACACTTTCAACATCACTCAGGATAGCCTCTCATTCCTTGACATTAACTGTACTATCACAGACGGTAAGATCTCTACATCGGTGTTCTTTAAACCTACCGATGCTCATTGTTATCTGAATTACGAATCCTGTCATCCTTCCTCCTGCAAAGACGCCATCCCGAAGTCGCAGTTTCTGAGGCTTCGTCGTATCTGCAATGACGATAAGGATTTTGGGATCCAGTGTAACAAGATGAGATCTTTCTTCACGAAGAGAGGTTATCCTGACAAAGTCTTGGACAGGGCCGTGTCCTCGGTTTCACGTGTGAACAGACGCGAGGCAATGGAGCCCCGGGTGAAGAGCACCAATGATCGTGTTCCGTTAGTCCTTACTTATCACCCTCACAATGTTGCCATCCAGAACATCCTTATTCGCAACTTTATATCCATTGTCCTCAAAGATGAGTATATGTCCACTGTTTTTGCTGACTCTACCCCTATTACGGCTTTTAGAAAGGGCAAGAGTCTTAAACAGCACCTGGTCAGCAGTTCGTATAGGTCGTCACGTCAACCCGCCAGCTACAAAGGTACACGTCCTTGTAAAAGAACTCGCTGCTCTACTTGTCCGTTCACATGGGAGACCGATGCTGTGGTTGGTCCCTCGAAAACTTTCCAACTGAAGGATGGGTTCACCTGCATTACCGAAAACGTCGTATACGCTATAAGATGTAAGCGATGTTCCATGATTTACGTTGGTGAAACTTGTCGGAGACTCGGGGACCGTTTTGTGGAACACAAAAACAGTGTCACCAGAGATACTGAATGTCCAGTTGGGGAGCATTTTCGAGGGTCCGGCCACAGTATAAAAGATATGCAAGTCACGGTTCTGCTTCAAACCCATCACGGCGAGAAACAAAGACAGTTCCTTGAGCAGAGAATAATAAAATTCCTGGGAACAGCACGTCCTTTCGGCATCAATGTCAAAAATCAAATCATTTCTTAGTAATTTACTTAATTTGATTCTTTGGGTATGATTTGGCCTATTGTTATATTGCTCAGTTCAGGATTTGGGTGATGATGACGTGGTTGTTTTTATCGAGTGAACACTTTTTACTATATTCACTTGTTGGTTGTCCTCAGACCGTGGCGGTCGTGATTTTTTTCTTTGCTCTGCCCCCGACGAAGGCTGAAAGCCGAAAATTTGGGCTTTTTAGATTTTAGATGTATTCTTTATTAATTTATATTAGTTTTATATTTGATATTTTTTCCTTTTATGTGTGGTTTAACCAACCTACTTATTTTATTTTGAAAATATACTCGTACGGTCCGGACCGTACGCGTACGGTCTTAATACGCATACGGTCTGGAACATATATAACACAATGAAATTGATGGACTGTGAAGGTGAGCCGTATGCATTTAACTCCGTGGACGAAGGGGATATTTCAAAGCTGTTCCAAAGTGATTTCATATAAAGCTAGGATGCCCGGTTATGTTACTGAAAAACTTGAATGAAAATCTTGTTAATGGCATGAGAGGTACTGTAACAGCCGTTTCGAATTCTAAGCATACTATAACAGTTAAATTTATTGGAATTGGGAAACAAAATGACTTTATCTCTACAGAGTTGAAGCCCGAAAGTTTTTTAATATATAGTTGTAAGGAAAATAAGGTTGTAGCCTCAAGGTGACAATTTCCACTATCATTGGTCTATAGCATCACCATCCATAAAGCCCAGGGACTGACTCTTGAGAGGGTCGAGGTAGATGCTACAAAGTAGTAACATTTTTGCACCCGAACAGTTAGGCGTGGCCATAGGTAGGGCTACTGAAAAAAAGGGATTAAGAGTCATTGGTTTTCGAAAAACTTCGGTCTTAACATTACACAAGCATACAATCTTTTTATGAAGATTGTTTGCCTAACAACTATGACAATTCAGGCAACTTATCATGCTGTAGATTATCGTATGAAGGTATAGGGAACGAATCAGGACAAGAAATTTATGATCTAGAAGAAATTTCAGATTTTAGCGAGGGTGAGCTTGACGAGATAGACTTTTTACTATCCCGTGACCCAGAAGAATTGCAGCCCAATATAGATAGTCAAGATGTCACACTTTCACATGATAAAGATATCGAAGAAAGAATCCCTAGTTCCAACATAGAACTGACAGAACTTACTTACAGAGTTATTTTCTGATGACAGTAACAGAAATAGGGCTATCAATGAATCTTATAGAGAAGCATTACGAAATAGTCCTACAAATTTGAAACAATTTGTTGATAAGTTATACTGTTTATTGAAGAACCCCTGTTTGGGGGACTAGTGCTTCATCATCATCGGAAACCCAGAGGTTCATATCTCGCTTACTCATTCATCACGTGATGAATGAGTAAGCGAGAGAAGAACCTCTGGGTTTCCGAGGATGGTGCTTCATATGAGGAATAATTTTCCAAAATGGCCATACAGCTCATAAACATTATTGCAGTTGGAGTGAAGCAATGTGTTATAAATCTCATGTTCATTTACTCCATATCCTTTCATAAAAAAATAATCATTGCTTTTATTTGCTTTTTATTGCAGTTATGGAATGTAAAACGACAAATTTAGGTTTAGATTATTCTGGATACATCAATATTACAGTATCTGGGAGACATTGTCAGAAGTGGGCTGCGGATACACCTCATCTCTCTTCAACCTTTTATGTGGAAGCAGTCGGCGACCAGGAAAACTATTGCCGTAACCCGGACAATGAGACGGTCGGACCATGGTGTTATATAATGGATCCAGCAGTACGGTGGGAAAAGTGCCCAGTGCCTTGGTGCTGTAAGTTGTTTTAAGGGTACAGGTCTTTCGATTTTTAGATTTCATATATAATAGTACCAATTTCGATAACATTTTTGCTGTTAATAGATTTAGTACATATTAAAAGATAAAATAATAAATTAACTGATCAGTCACAAATGAAACTGTGTTGACATATACCTTTAATCTAATTGAATTGTTTAGATTTTGTAAGCAGAATTGATAATAAGTTTTCTGTCGACAAAAAACGTTTAATTGAAGCATTCGTAAAAAGTACAAAACTGAAAATAAATATGTAATACAGTAAGGCCCGAAACACCATAAATAACACACAGAATTTAAATTGGATAAACAGTATAATACTTTTACATAAACTGAATCGTATTTAATCAACAATAATCGGGAAAAATAAATGATTAATAAAGTACCAAAATCGTTCCTTTTAATATTAAAAGAAATTCAAATAATAAAAATCAAATATATATTTTTCTGATTATATAAAACAGAAAAAAGGGGAGAGTTTTTGGCCGAGCGGTACAAAAATGGTATTTTGTTAATTAGTGTATAGACACGACGTGTATTTATTTTCATGGACCCGACTATTTAACTTGAAGGGGGGTCTTGGCTTTTTCCTCAAAAATAATTTGAATCTGGTGTATGATGAAAAAATATTTTGGCAGCAGAGGTTAGAGAATGAATTCTGCTATAAAAATAATGCTAATAATGAAAACAAATATTTTGTCGTAACGCCTGAAGAAATAATATTTATCTTATCAGAACCGTTGTCAATAATTAAGTCATGGTAGTCAGCGGAAATAAAGGATGAAAATTAAAATTTGTATTAATTTAAGAGATTGAAATCCTACATTTGTCTACAAACCATATATATCTTTCGCAAAAGCTTTAAAAGCAAGCCACTGCAGTCCCGTAAATTTCAGTTGATTTTGTATTTTTTGTTTCTTCGTGCTGTTCTTGTTCGTATTTTCTGGTTTTGTTGTTGCTCTTTCGGACTTTTGACACTCGAATGTCCCATTGGTTTAATACTGATTTTGGTATTATTTTGCCTTGCCCTTTTTACATGCATAAAGTAACATATTTTTAATAAATCATAACGCTGGAAAAAAGTCGAGGGGAGTAGTCATCTAAGAGATGGTAGTAATGACTGGATTTGCGTCAAAGAAAATGAACAAATTTTCAGAGGACCAAATTAATAATCGACATGCTCAACTTTCTAATTCAATGACTACATATTTGTTCAGTTTGGTGGATGTGTCTTAAAGCAAACAATTAAGGTTCCAATGGGCACTTATTGTGCACCTTAATTGTGCACCTTTACTTGTTGATTTTTTCTTCATTCATGCATATGGAGCCGACGTCTTAAAATCACTTCTAGACAAAAAAGATCGTAGACTAGCTCTCTTTTAACTAATATGATGATGTTCTTCAATGAACAATTGTAGATTTGGTGACTTCCTCCATCTCATATACCCCAAAGAACTTAAGATAAAATACAATACGGAAACTGGGAAGTCTTCTGTATATTTAGATCTACGCTTTGAAATATACTCGCAAGATAGACTGTCATTAAAGTTCGATGTCTTCAACTTTCCAATCTTCAACTTTCCCTTCTTGTGTAGCAACATTCCGTCCGCTTCTGTTAGTGGTGTTTACGAATCACAACCAATTCGTTATTCTAGATCTTGTGAAACTTACACCAATAATCTTGGTAGAGCGTTGCGTCTTACACAAAAAAATGTTAACAAAGGGTTACGTTGCTCCTCGGTTGATGTGAATACTTAAGAAATTGTATGTGAGACATTTTATCCACTCATAGCGAACACAGCTCGTAGCGGGCACGAAGTTCCCGCTAAAAAATTGCCTAATGCTGATATTGATTTTTTGTTGTCCGGATATGCTTATCATAGTTCATACAGGTCCGGTGTGAATACGCCATTTCCGAAATAGGACGGAATGGCTAGTTTTCCCGGGGGTGATTCTTTTATTAGAATTTTTTTAAAGCATGTCAACTTCCGGTGCATGAATGAGCAAAGGGTTAAATTAAATATGCTTTGTAATTTATTAACGATGGAATCTGAAATTTTAGAAATTTTTCTACATAGGTAAGAAAACTTGTCCAATTTATTGAAGTATTTACCGTTTACAGAAATATTATTGTTCTCATAATTCCACAGACGCTTTTGCGTAAGCTTATGGGGCAGCAAACCAGTTGTCCCGTGCGGGGCCCGGGTGGCGAATAGGCCCGCAGCAGAGCCTAGCTTGTCGTAAGAGGCGACTAAGGGTCTTGGGATTCTGACGTCGGGTCAGTGCTCAGCCCACAGAGCGACCAAGTGTGTACCCTAGGTGGCTGAATAGGGTAGTCCTCGTCCGCGGGGGTTGTCAGGTCTATAATACGGAAACCCTGACCGCCGACCATAGTGGGCCAACGTGTGTGGAGAGTGCCACGCTTCATGCACGTAAAAGACCCCTTTGTGGACCGCCCAGTAGTGCACCACATAGGCTAAATTTTCCGCCCCTACCCACTTCTCCCCTTTTCCTGTGGTTCTTCAAAATTTACCGGTCCTTTGTTTCCCATCCCACCCCCATATTTCATTTATCATCATCGTTTCATGTTCATTTTATCACCCTTTTCATGTTCATCGCCTGTAAATAACCTATATAGCGTTGCACGGGCGTAAAACACCAACTCACTCACTCACTCACAGCAAACCAGTTTGCTTCAAAAACTGGTAAAGTCACGTGATAAATTCTATCTAATTGAGGGATTTTTCCGGAAAAGCAATGAACTCGAAAATTGCGTATTGGAAAATAATTACCAATTTTGCTAGTCGCCTCCCAAAAATTTACTATGTAAATATACAACAAGGACAAAAATATTCTGATGACGATGAGTTACTACATTTTTTTAAGTAAACTAGTTTTATTCATTTTGTTTTTACTTATTCGCCCCAAGCACTTCGTCCCAAACTTATCGTTCTAGAAAATGAACTAATAAAAATAACTACGAAGACTTCAGATCTTCAAAATTAAACTTTTCATTCATTCATGAAACATATATTAGCAAAGATTCTAAAATATTTAAGACATTGTGTATTTAGCTCAAAATAATGATCAATAATCAATCAACCCGTGCGGGTTCCGGGTTGCGAAAAGACCCGCAGCAGCGCTAAGCTTGTCGGTAAAAGTCCACTAAAGAGCGCTCAGAAACCTGACATCGGTTCAGGCCGCTTTGCCAACAAAGCGACTGGGATCTGTGCCCCAGGTGGTTGAATGGTGCAGCCCTGACATCGAGAGATGCGGGGTCGTCAGCCGATAATGCGGAAAACCTGACTGCAAACCATAGTGGTGCACCCGTCATGGGAAAAAAGTCACGTTAATGAACCCTGCTGCAGGTCTCGGTAAGATTAGGACCCGTAGGATCCCCATGCAGGAGGCTAAATTTCCTGTCCCAACCCATCACTCCTTTTTCCAGTGGCAGTCAAAACTCTCCTACATGATTGGCCTTGTGTCCCCATTTCATCCACTTCATCATCATTTCATGTTCATTGTATCACCACTTTCATGTTCATCTCCCGGATAAGCCGAAATCGTGCTGCTTGGGAGTAAAGCAATAACTAACTAACTCAATAATCAATCAAAACAGTTCATTCGGGTGACTCGTAAATGCGGTTCCGTAGGTTAGCTCTTTATGGTCATTTTTGAAATTTTCTGACTGGCTATGCTCGCATTTAGGCATTGCCTATCTCATATTAGACAAGTAAGGGGTTTCTACCTCACAAATAAGTTCAGATGTTGGTTTGTCATTGATCTTTGTTTTGTCCTTCGTTATCGGATTTGACACGCTGAATTGACCATTTGCAGCGCTATAGCCATGATAGCAAGCAGGAATTGCTTACTCTCTCAGAGTGCCTGGGCTGACTCTCGTTACGACTTGAGTTGATGTTGTTGATTGCTATTCAGTTGTTTATGTGTTGTTTGTTTCGTCGTGCTGTTCTCGATCGTTGTTACTGGTTTTTCCTATATCTTTCGGACTTTTGACATTCGGATACCCCATCAGTACATTTGCTTCTTAGTTTCTAAAACCAATTAAAGAAAGGAGAGTTACTAGCAATGGCTTTGTTTTGTAAGGATCGACGCTCGGTAAATGCTTTTCGCGTTACCCGGAGAACGTAAAAAACTATGCAGAGTCTTTTTTAAATGGGATCGTGACAATAAATCACATCACAAATATTGAAATGAAACATTTTAATTACAACAGAGTGGACGCGCGTTTCCAGATTTCAGGTGTATCAAACATTGTGCATCTGGGTACAGAGTTGAATATTTTACATGAAAATTTGCTTGGATAAAATATGACATTGCAATGGGCGTCGACTGCCTCCACCTGACCTTTAGATAGTAAATGAGGCAAATTTGATGACAAGTGCATTTTGCGTATTTCTATACATAAAGACTTATAAAATTAAAACTAAATAGTTAAATTATCTCAGATAAAGAATATGATATCGTGTATAAAATATTCTTGGCGTTCTACAAAATTTACTTTGTGGTTTTTAAGAGTTGAACTATATCGGCTTAAAATAATAAATCCGAAAGACACTTGAACTTTTAAAATGTCCACAAAATATCCCGGTTATATTATAATTAAGAGAGATGTAATTAGAATTAAATATTGCTCTCGAAGCTGTAGTGTTGCATTCTGTATGGATAGCCATCTCCTCTTTGGGGATTCATCGACAATGTTTGACTGAGGTATATACAAGTATAACCAGACCCGAAGGTCTCAAGAAGAAAAATATCTCATGCTTCATAGGTATTTTATGATTGAATGTTTCTTGCTATGACCGGTTCCTTTGTATTTGCAGCCTTTATTGTTTTGTCTTTTTGTTTCACAAGGAATTTAAGACTACTTGTCGTCGTTCTGTCAATATTCTTTTACTTAATTTTGCATAAAATTTCTTACTTTGTACATAAGAGCTAACTGATATTATGTAGTTTATTACAGGCCAAATATGGAAAGACTTGGATTTCCGGAATAATATTTTGCAAAAGTTATTTATGTCATACGTAACAAAATCAATATTTATGCACAGTTTTCAATGAAACTTTGCAGAATGGTTAAGTATATAATAATAAATAAAGAGTACATTGAGTTAAAAATTTCAAATCTTAAGAAACAACTTTGATTATGATAGGAAACATTTTTTGTCTAAAAATATGATGAAAAGATAGCATTTTCAAAAGCAGCAATTTTGATGAAAAACAAGAGCACAACCTGGCAAATTTTTTATTAACAGTAAGATAAAGGGTTGTACTTTGTAAATAAATTTGTCCAATTTTTTTTAATTGTTGAAATATTTTCTTTGAAACTTCACACCTATGAAGGGATTTTTACAAAAATATACGACTGTTAAAAGAATTTATTTCACCAAATTATGCCCGAGACGACGAATTCGTGACAACCCACTTAAAATTAAAGCTAAAATACCATGCGTAACAGTATTTCAAGGACCATATTGGTTACTAACAAGCGGAAGCGAAACGAATCTAAGTCACTTGAGAAATTCCAACTTTGTTAACATTGGGCATTATGCTTCTATTTTCTAATTATAATTTTGTTTATATTCTCCAAACAGTACATCGCCATACTCCATATACATTTGTCTCCCTGAAAATAGTCATTTTAACTTTTAGCAACATAACCGACGGAAACAGCAACTTTTTTTACCATACACCTTACACCTTACCATTCGAGTTGAAAGAACGGAAGCATGTACAGCGGCGCCACCTGCGATTTTTTCCGAATGACAATGCATTCTACATGGAAATTCGAATATTTTCGCGGAATTTAATTGGTGCAAATACACAAAAATACTGAGATGAAAAAAAGGCACAATGAGTGATTTAGCTCAAAGTCCGCTGTTTAATTGGGTATTTTCTAAGCTAATTATCATGCGTTTGATTAATTGTAAGGGGACAACTCTGATTCACGAGTCGAAGTCAGAATGTGAATTTATCACTTAAAATGTGTCTAGAATAGATGATGAAAATTACAAGACCTCACAAGATTTGAAATCAACATGTAAAAACTGTATTTTTCCCGAAAGAAAGTGAAACAAACTCAAACGATTCTTTATTACAGCCTTTATATAAGTACATATTTAAACAATTTTAAACATTCTTTAATTGTAAGAAACATTCTTGACAAATTTCACAGCAATAGGCCAACTAGGACCAAAGTTATGGTGGAAACAAATAAAATATTTGAATTTTTTTGCCCCATTTGGGCCCCTAATTTCGAAACAAAAAAAGGGGGACCCCCAAAATCAATCCCATTCATCCTTGTATGGTACATGTAAGGAACATCACTGTCAAATTTCATAGCAATCGGATAACTAGAACTAAAGTTATTGTGGAAACAAACAAAAAGTAGAATTTTTGCCCCTAATTTCTAAACAAAAAATGTGTGACCCCCAAAATCAATCCCATTCATCATTTTATGGTAAGGAACATCATTATCAAGTGTCATAGCAATCGGATAACTGGAACTAAAGTTATTGTGGAAACACTAAAAAGTTAACAGACACCGACGACGACGACAAAGACATCATACCATAATACGTCCGCAAATTTTTTGCGGTCGTATAAAAAGTATAAAATAAAAGAATTGATCAAAACGTATTTTGACTTTACAAACTGTTATAGTTGAATATTTTAGTGATCACTTTTAAATTAGAATTTCTTCAGGGTGAAGTTTGAACACTTGTAATCACTTTTAAAGTTGAATAACTTGCGGGTGAGGTAAACCTTGTAAAAGAGCTCTTTCTGCAAGTGGAAAAGGATAGCACTTTTAGTTATTTGAAATCCGGATATAAGAGCCAGGAAAAGAGCATTATTTGGACAACAAGTTAGGCTGACACTTTGACAAAAAAATGTCAGTTCTAAACATAGGTGCTAATGTCATATGTATTTGCATATTCCAATTGTAAATAGGGGTCAAACTTACATACAAAAAAATAGGTGTTGTTCTTGATTAATGAACTTGGTTCATATAGTCCAACATGCAACAACCTTGGATTCTGATCCCTAAAAGTGTTGTACAATTAAATATGTCAATACTTGTAGCAATAAGCAATGAGGTTGATAATATACAAATATCCAAAATTTAAATTGTAGTGCAACTGAAATTTTCTGTCCACAATATTCATTGACATAGTCACATCAACATTTCTGTTCTGTTGAGCATGAATAAATGAATAAATAAATGCTTTTTTTATTTATTCATTTTATTTTCTATTAATTTTGCTGTATTGAAATTTTGTACAAGTTAAACCTCATTTTTGTCATTATTTTGTACAAGTTATAACATGTACAGGCCAAAATTGTACAGGTTATAACTTGTATTTTTGGGTCGTACAAGTTATAACATGTACACAAATTTTGTACATGTTATAACTTGTACAAAATGACAACTTGTACACAACATATATATGCAA
Organism: Arcuatula senhousia; assembly: GCA_963971305.1. Taxonomy (NCBI): domain Eukaryota; kingdom Metazoa; phylum Mollusca; class Bivalvia; order Mytilida; family Mytilidae; genus Arcuatula; species Arcuatula senhousia. Next base: position 38,030,821 of record OZ020303.1, on the reverse strand, counting down.
TTGGATTTTTATAACTATATGATTACCGCATATTCTGGCAACCGACTGATATATGTCAATTCTCTCCATTCTATTGGCCATTTCAACTAAACCCAGTGACCTGAATAATTATCCCCACATCCCAAGTCGACATTACCAGAACTGTCAGTAAATAATTGCAAAATTTCATTTCTTAACAATTCTTATTCAGGGAAATAAACATTGCCATTAAACTTTTCCAAAATTTTAACCACATAGAAGCATCTGCTTTTGCTTCAGCATTAAGTCCCACCATATGATATGTTTTTTTATTGTTTACAGATGCTAGTAAATCATAAAAATCGTCTCAAAAAGGCCCAAGAAGATGGGATATCCCTTGAACAAAAAGATAATAAACCAACGATAGACTCCAGTTCTTTGACTGATACCCTTTTTCTTATTCAAAAGAGGCTTCAGTAGCCTTATCAACTTGTCTTACTTGTCTCCCATCATTCTTATTGTATCAATAAGATAGCCTAAATAAATTAGGACTATGACTTGACCCACAGTTTTTTTCTTCTGCTATTAAAAGTGATAGACAGTTCTTCTGACAATTAAAAAAAAACTCATTATCAACTAACAATTGTCTGTGCTATCTGCACCCATAAATATGAAATTGTCCAAGAAGTGAACAATCGTACATGTATCAAGACCTGTGCAATCCTGAATAAATAACTGTAAAAAGGTAGAAAATTTTTCGAACAAAATGCAAGACACTTAACATCCCATTGGCAAGCTCTTGTCAATTTAAAACTATATACCCAAAAGATCAAAATCAACGGGATTAACAGATTAGAGTCTTAATGCCGACTTAATATCTATTTTTGCAACGAGAGCACCTCTTCCTAATTGATAAAGTTTTTCTATAACCGTAGAAAAATTAACCTTAGTAAACGTCTGTCCAAGAAAATTAATTATGTTATTTCCATCAGGAAAAGACAAAATTGTAATAAAACGCCAATTTCCATCCTGTTTTGGGACCAAGCGAATGGGAGAGACTTAATGTAGAAATGGGTAAGCTTAAAGGGACCCACCATACAAACTAACTCTACTTCTTTTGTAGTTTTTGCGGTTTTGTAGTTATGTGTGTGTATGTTTTATGTTGTTGTGTGGTTTGTTTTTTGTCTACCGGTTTTGTCTTTGTCTTTAAGGTTTTATGATGTTGATAACCCCTTTGGTACATCTTTGCTTCTTTCAATAACGTTTCATCATGTAATTCATATGCTGAATTAAGGTTTTCTGACATTACATGCTTCCTTGGACCTATGTACATTAATCTAAATCCTTCTTTAAAACCAATACTTAATTCATGTGCTGAAACTTTATTAGGATGATATGCCAATATGCTGAGCATTAACGGGTGAACGACATTTGTCCCAAAGCCACTGAAGGAGTTCGAGATCCATATTGCCTGTGAGAAGATGCATTTGTTAAACGAGGCCTCATTGTTATATTTGATGGAGTATGAATGTGTGCATTAGGATAAGTCAACTTATTAAAATTTGACTGTTCTTGTTTTGAATCCCTAGGTGTACATTTAATAAAAGTTGCATTTTTACAATATTACCATATCAGCACAGGTGGTTATAAGTACAGTTTTGCTTTACACAAAACGCAGAATTGTTGAAAGCGTAACACTTTAATATTTTAAACCCAAGTGAAGAGTTGTTTAATACCAATGACTATTACCAACCATAATAATCAACCAAAGTTCAGAATCTACTACAGCCCACGAAGTTAAAGAATATTGAGCTTTTCTGCACCTATACTGCCTATTGAATTCATTCGAGATGCTCCTTATCTTATTGTATGTAAATACATTAAAATTTCCTGAAAACGACCTACACGCAGCCCACACTATATGCTTGTAAAATGATAAAGCTGGTGTCCACTGCTCACACAAGTTCTCCATTTATAAGTGCCAGCTTTTGCTCTGTCTCAATATTATTAGTGAGTAAACAGGCTAGATCAATATATCAACCCCGTATCATTTTCTCCTTTATGCTAGTTGCAACACCAACTGCAATATCTCCCGATATACTAGGAATTTGTACAGGCAATCCTATTTGTTCATCTTGTGACTATATATATAGAATTAGCATTAGTAAATATAGAAGCACTAGAAAAAGTATATATAGCAATTGTAAATATATAGGAGCACTAGCTGTACTTATTATACCTGATGAAGGTACTGTTTAACCACTTATTGACGGAAAGGGTACTGCTTAGCTGAAAAGCATTGCTTATCCACTCGTTAACGGACTGAGCACTGCTTATCTTCATTAAATGAACGTACCAAATGAAAATATATTGGAATTAATCACTTGAAATTGAAAATAAAATGCATTGCGCACACTTATTAATTCCTAAATAAAATGTGCTAGACTTATAGTTTAACTAATGAGGAGTGGCGAGTATCAACAAGTGCGCAGAACTTGTTTTGCGCATTAGTTGAATCCCCTAACGTTATTCGACACAAGCGACATTAAAATTCATATTCGTCACCCCGAACTACTTGTGCTATTTATTATATAGGATATAGATAATGGACGTGTTAGGGTACAGCTGCAAACTGGAACGTGTGTTATGTTTTACAGTATGACTTGAAGTCTTAGTTAGTAAGTTATTGGTTTACTCCCAATCAGCACGATTTCGGCTTTATTTGGGAGATGAACATGAAAAGTGGTGATACAATGAACATGAAATGATGATGAAGTGGAGGAAATGGGGACACAAGGCCAATCGGGTAGTAGAGTTTTGACTGCCACTGAAAAAAAGGAGTGATGGGTAGGGACTGGAAATTTAGCCTCCTGCATGGGGATCCTACGGGTCCTACTCTTACCGAGACCTGCAGCAGGGTTCTTTAACGTGCGAGGAACGTGACATTTTTCCAAACACGGTGCACCACTCTGGTTTGCGGTCAGATTTTCTGCATTATCGCCTGACAACCCCGGATCTCTCGATGTCAGGGTTGCCCCATTCGACCACCTTGGGCACCCCAGTCGCTTTGTGGACAAAGCGGCCTGACCCGATGTCATGTTTCTGAGCGCTCTTTAGCTTAGCGCTGCTTCGGGCCTATTCGCCATCTGGAGTGACCATACCGTATTCTAAGTTAATTGTCTTCGTTCGTCATGTTTCTATCTTTTTTTTGCATTTGAGAGATAAACCAAATCAAATAATAGAACAGGCATTACCTAACCCATCCAGGTCCGTGCACATAATTTTTGTAGAAGGTGTGCGAATTCGTAAAATATCACTATTTATGCTGTACTTTTTTTCAGAATCTTTGCTTAATTTTCCAAGAAATATGAAGAATTTTGCCACATCACACCCGTGTATGGGTCTGCCATGATCTTTATTGTCCATTCTTATTCCTGTGTGTAATGAGTATCTATACTCTGCAAAAAAGTTACGCATAGATAGAAAATTCCCCGTAGGTTTATTGCAAATCGAAACAATTTCAAAACATTATTGCCGAGCTGTTCTTCAACCGATTTTCACGAAATAAAATCCAGTAAAAAGAAAACAAAATGAAGATCGTTTGATAAATTTAGACCAAAATCCTAACATCAATGGTTTTTAAGATATTGGGAGTAGAACACGACTAATGTTTTTCACGGAACATTTTGCATTGATTTAAACGGGAAATTGAATCGTAAAATGTACACTTGAGTTCCACTTGCAATATCTTAAAAAGCAGCGATGTTACGATTTTACTCAAAATTAAACAAACAATCTCTATTTTGTTTGTTTTCTTCATGAAAATCGGTTGTAGAACAGCTCGGCAATAATGTTTTGAAATTGTTTCGATTTGCATTAAACCTACGGGGAATTTTCTATCTATGCGTAACTTTTTTTGAAGAGTATATTAAAATAAAACGTCGTTTATTCATATACATGTCACCATGTATTTACATCCGTGAAACAGTCAGTTAGTTTTTTTTTATGTCAACGAAAACTCATTTTAAACATACATGTTGATTTAATTCGCCTCACGGGTGTAATTCGGGACTTAGCAAAGGTCCCTGTCCATCCGTTTGTAAACGTCCGTCTATGCATGCGTCCGTTCGCAATATTTTTTGTGGTCGTAACTCCTCCGAAACCGCTAAAAGGATTTTACTAAAATTTTGCAGGATTGTTTGTCACTTTGGTTATGTATAGAAGAGTCATTTTTATTCGACAATTCTTTACAGGAGTTACAGTAATTGTCAATAAAAATTCTATTATTATTAAATAGTATATAAAATATTTAAATGAGAAAGTGCTGAGGGGCAGAGGCGCTCTAAAAATCCGGGCCTTCACAACCCCGGGATTTATATTACTTTATCGACTTCGGCTGAGAATATAGCATTCTTGGCGTAGAATTCTTGCTTTTCTATAATGTTTATATTAATTTTCTTAGACCCCATACACGCAACAAATTTCGAATGGTTTATTTCTGTGCCCTGCCAAAGCGCTTATCAGGGACATTAAATGAATAAATTTGCGTGTTCCCGTCCGTCGCATTTTATTCGTATAAATTTATCGTACAATTCTGAAATTTTGTATGCAGCTTGCTATGGAAGTAACCCCCTCAGTTGCAAGTGTAAGTGTTTTAGCTCACCTGGTTATGTGAGGTACATTGTACTGCCATCCCTTAGCGTCCGTCGGCGTCTGTCGTAGTAATTGTTTTCAAACGTTAACTCCTCCTCAACTACTGAACCACTTTCAATCAAACTTTGCACAATTGTTCTATAGGGTATTGGCTACAATACTAGATCGATTATAATTATGAAAAAAAAACTGTTTTAGGCAGAATTTCGGGGAAAAAATTATAGAATTTGATATTTGTTATGAATTTTGATCAAACAAGTTATATTTTCAGCAGAAATCTATTTTTTGCTATGAAATATCGTCAAATTCAGGTAGATTCAAGTAATTTGTGTGTACGATATAACAAAACAGGTCAGTTTCCCTTAACATTAAACAAACAAAAAAAACTAATCAAAGCTATTTCAAACCTAAGATAAGTAAACAGGAATATAACAAAATGTATGATTAGCGAAAATCAATTCACATGACGGTCATCCAGCTTGAACAATATCGAACTAAAGGTTCTTTGTTTCACAGATGTCTGTGCAGGGGAAGTGTTAACCAGGGAGACTTTTATGGTGGATGAAAACAATGCACGTGCATATCACTTTCATTCCTTGTATCAAGCTCTATTCCAAAGTCCACATGGGAGCTAGATGGTCTACTAGAGACTGGGACTACATTATACCATACAATCTGCAGGCATTGTGGTTATTTACTTTTGAACGAAATTCCAAACAGATTTTCACTTTGGCTGATTCGTTTTTGTCGTTTTCTTTGGACTATGGGATTTATCATTCAAGTTCGGTAGTTTTGGTTATTACCTTTGTTTCCAATTAATGATTTCTCAATTGAAACTAAAGAGCCATGTTACGCCAGTCAACTGACAATACAGATGCCTTGACATTTACTCATGAATCAGCTCTAAAGAAAGGTTTTTTCGGTTTCTAATTCATGTTTCTTCACCATTGGAAATGATCCTGGTTATACAATAGGCATAAAAAGACACGGAGATGACTTTGTTGTTATTTGCGAAATGATCATGGACTATCATCAGCAGAAGGAAAGGCTATTGTCTTGACAGTTCCATCTTACAATGAACTAAATAGATATATGTGAATGAGATGGCAGGTTTTTTGTTTGAGAGAGATGTGTCATTCGATGTGGCTCCATTGATATATTCGAGGTAAAGTAAAAGCTTTAAGTAAAATATAATTTCTGTGTACTAGATAGTCCTATTTAGTCAACGTCATTATGATATGATCATTTCCATTATGTATTACATGTATACCTAAGATGATCATAGTATGATACAATTGCGTTTTTTCACATGATTTGTTATAATAAAGAACATTTTAATACCATCAACTTTAACATTCTATTGGACGTCTACATGCCAATGGTATACTTCATGTTAACCGAGCTGGAAAAAAGCTCTGTTCATTCATAATCAGATAATTCCATGTTTTCATATATAGTCCATGAGTCATTATCAGAAATTGTCAATTTTTCAGTTGGTGTAAAACACAAAAATAAGTGTCTTCAGAACAATAATTTTATTAACCCAGAACAAAGAACAAACATAATGAAAGTCAAAATTACTGTCTGTAATTCATTTTTATGGTTTAAACGGTAACCATAGCAAAATTAAACATCAACCAACGTTTTAGATTCCTTCCTGTTACCAGGGGGTGACATTTTTAAAAGATACTTATAGTGAAAAAGAATGCAAGCTGATAAACAAATTTTATGTTTTTAATTACTACTTGCAGTATTATTTATCTTAATAATCAAAATTTCTGAAAAAAAAAAGTTTCAGTTAGAACATTTTTACTATACAAAATAATGTATTTTTAAACATTTGACAAACCTAAATTTAATGTATGTAATTTGTCGTAGAAATTTTTGTATAGATGCAACAACATAATGATCCAAGTTAATTTTAAATGGACAACTTAAACTTGATAAATATCATTTTTTTCATAAAATTATTGTTCATTATGTAAAGAATTGAACAAAAATATAAATGGTAACATGAAGGAATGTTCTGTAACAGTAAAGAAACTGGTAACAGGAGGGAATGTTATTTTCACAAAAAAATGGTATTTTCTAAATAGTAAAGCACAAAACAAATATAAGTTCAACAACAACTTGTCATTTGGAAAAATCAAATTTGTACTGCTTTTCCCCATCGATTGGAGTTGGTGCTGGTAATTTCATCAGCACGTTTTCTAGTTGATACCAACAACAATCCTTCTTTCTCGGCCACATGTACAAATTTATGGTATTTTCAGTGACTGGTTGCATGCACTGGACATAGAGTTCTTGTCGTAAAGTATTAATTTTGATTATTTTCCCTGGAAAATCACTATCATCATACTTGACAAGCACAAACTCTCCAACTTCAAAGTCGTTCAAACTAAACCTCCTGTTTTCCTCAAATTCTACATCCATTTCTGTGTGTTCATTTTCATTTTCGAGTAATTCAACTTTTATCTCTTGATTTATCTTCATCTCTACATTGTCATTAACTGTTTCCTTAGCTTCTTCTTGTCCCGTGCGGGGCCCGGGTGGCGAATAGGCCCGCAGCAGAGCCTAGCTTGTCGTAAGAGGCGACTAAGGGTCTTGGGATTCTGACGTCGGGTCAGTGCTCAGCCCACAGAGCGACCAAGTGTGTACCCTAGGTGGCTGAATAGGGTGGCCCTCGTCCGCGGGGGTTGTCAGGTCTATAATACGGAAACCCTGACCGCCGACCATAGTGGGCCAACGTGTGTGGAGAGTGCCACGCTTCATGCACGTAAAAGACCCCTTTGTGGACCGCCCAGTAGTGCACCACATAGGCTAAATTTTCCGCCCCTACCCACTTCTCCCCTTTTCCTGTGGTTCTTGTCCCGTGCGGGGCCCGGGTGGCGAATAGGCCCGCAGCAGAGCCTAGCTTGTCGTAAGAGGCGACTAAGGGTCTTGGGATTCTGACGTCGGGTCAGTGCTCAGCCCACAGAGCGACCAAGTGTGTACCCTAGGTGGCTGAATAGGGTAGCCCTCGTCCGCGGGGGTTGTCAGGTCTATAATACGGAAACCCTGACCGCCGACCATAGCGGGCCAACGTGTGTGGAGAGTGCCACGCTTCATGCACGTAAAAGACCCCTTTGTGGACCGCCCAGTAGTGCACCACATAGGCTAAATTTTCCGCCCCTACCCACCCCTCCCCTTTTTCCTGTGGTTCTTCAAAATTTACCGGTCCTTTGTTTCCCACCCCATCTCCATATTTCATTTATCATCATCATTTCATGTTCATTTTATCATCCTTTTCATGTTCATCGCCTGTAAATAACCTATATAGCGTTGCACGGGCGTAAAACACCAACTCACTCACTCACTCACTCCTGTGGTTCTTCAAAATTTACCGGTCCTTTGTTTCCCATCCCACTCCCATATTTCATTTATCATCATCGTTTCATGTTCATTTTATCACCCTTTTCATGTTCATCGCCTGTAAATAACCTATATAGCGTTGCACGGGCGTAAAACACCAACTCACTCACTCACTCACCTTAGCTTCTTCGTTTTCAGTACTGTCGTTCTGCATTTGAAACAGGACTTCAAAGACATCATCGCATTTACTTTCATCAACACTTTCCACTACTTCTGGTCCCGTGCGGGGCCCGGGTGGCGAATAGGCCCGCAGCAGAGCCTAGCTTGTCGTAAGAGGCGACTAAGGGTCTTGGGATTCTGACGTCGGGTCAGTGCTCAGCCCACAGAGCGACCAAGTGTGTACCCTAGGTGGCTGAATAGGGTAGCCCTCGTCCGCGGGGGTTGTCAGGTCTATAATACGGAAACCCTGACCGCCGACCATAGTGGGCCAACGTGTGTGGAGAGTGCCACGCTTCATGCACGTAAAAGACCCCTTTGTGGACCGCCCAGTAGTGCACCACATAGGCTAAATTTTCCGACCCTACCCACCTTTCCCCCTTTTCCTGTGGTTCTTCAAAATTTACCGGTCCTTTGTTTCCCACCCCATCCCCATATTTCATTTATCATCATCATTTCATGTTCATTTTTATCATCCTTTTCATGTTCATCGCCTGTAAATAACCTATATAGCGTTGCACGGGCGTAAAACATTAACTCACTCACTCACTCCACTACTTCTGCATCAATACAGATATTGTCTACAGGTAGCATAGCCAAAAGTGATTTGGCACCCAGTGAGTTTCTACCATATCGCATCTAGTACTACTCCACATGATTACTGCCACATGATTAGTTGCCGTTGGGTTTAATCTTGGAGTAATCAGTCGATGTAGATCTTCACGAACATTGGGATTTCCACGTTTGGGAGAACACGAAAAAATCTTCATTTTCAAAACACTTGCGAGTCCAAATATCTGCCACATTCCCATATATTTTTGGGGTTTTGCTATACTCATTACTTCTTGATGATAAATAGTTTTTATATGATTCTCACTAAGATGATCACCAGGGATATAAGCTTCAGAATACATTGCAATAGATTTTCTAAGGTCTCTAATTTTTCCTGATGACATCGTTAGTTCAAAATGTTTTCTGTCCAAATAATATTCCTCATGTAAGACAAGTTCTAAGATAATTCTCAATCTTATCTCACTAGCATGACTGTCATCCCCATATACAAATACGCTTCCACAACCAAGAAGACAGTCTCCATCAGCTCTTACAATAGTAGGAAACAAAGCTCTTGTTGTAGGAATGTCATCTGGGCACAAGTCAATAGCCTTTTGGTCAACTGTAGCTTTACATTCCAAAATAGAACGTTCTTGTCCTTCAACATCTGTCATCTGAATTCCTTCGCATTTCTCTTTAAAACTTGCGTAATTTGTACATTGACATAGTGCTTTGAGAAATTGTGTCCAAAAGTTTTCATTTCGTTCTTCAGAAAAAATTACAATCTTCATTTTCTTTGTAAGTGTCAGTTTCTGTGTGGTCTTTACATACGTCTTTACTCTTTGTACACTTTGGTTTTGAGTTTTTTTTTGTCTTGCAGCTGTCGCAATGGGCTCTACATTAAATGTTTTCTCTTTGCATTCGTGACCTTTGCATATGACACTGTCCTTAAAACCACAGAAGCAGCTAACATCTCTGTATAGGACAACAGAAGGAGATACACTTTTAATCTGGTGTAGCTGCAATGTGTTAGGTATTGCCGTGAGCTGCTTAAACGAAGCTGCATTTTGGTCTTCAAAAAGCTTGACTTCTTTTGGGTCGATTACAAATAGTGTAACATTTGTTCCTGATTTATCTAAAACTTCTTTAAACTTTGATGCCGAAGTCACATCTTCACCACATCTGACCCGTGTGTCTGCAGTTCGTTTCAGGCTCCCTCCTACGGCATCAGGAATGCCTTTTCCGTGACCTGCTTCGTGAAAGTTCCAGGAAGCACACTCAAAACCATATTTAAAAATTTCAGTTGATAGCAAATAAAAGTTCTTTTTCTGTTTGTACTGTGTGACAGGCCCATCACTAAAAAAATGGCAAATTGTGATATTAGGATATTTTACCTTAATTTCATTAAGGACTGGCCGAATATGTGTCCATACAGCTGCAGGTCCATGCTCAAGAGAGTCGGATAAAGTGCAAAATGTTGATCCACCAGGGAGATCTTTAGTAAAAAACACACCAGTATGCAAAGTAATTTGGGGCTGCGAGGCACCAAAATGAACACTTTGGATTTCTTCATGAAGTTTGCCAACATAGTTTTCTGCATAGTCTATGTGTATTATAAAACATTCATTATCGGTCAATTCTTCTTTCAGTTGTTTATAATAACTACACTGGTTTCGAATATTATAAAGATGTTTTGTAACTTTTGGTTTAAGGGCATTTTCAAACTCTTGTATTGCTGTCTTTAAAGATCCACACTTCACTTCCTTTTTTATCAGATTAATTTCTTTTTCTTCGCCTGTCTTAAATGTTCTTGTTTCTCGTACACTTGTCCACTGGTTCCAGGTCACTTTCTTGTTCTCTGTTATTGCCATATTGACAACTTTCTTGTCATGACACGTCTGGCATGTGCCATAGATACAGTCTTTATCTAAAGTACTGCAGACCACCCTTTTACAAAGCTCGGACAGATTGTTTGTGTCATTATGTTATTGTTTTGTAGACAGTTTGTCAGAAATCTAGTATTTTCACACATTTTACAAAGACATGTTTGTCTATCTGTTTCTGTGGGGTGAACTATCCAAAATGGTCGTAAGCGACAGAATACGGAATAGCTGATTTGAAAATTTTGATTCTCTGCTGTATATCTTTTATGTAGATTTTGCATTGTATCACACAGCAACCTTTTTTGTTTCTTAATACCATTACGGGATAAAGTTGACTTCTTTCCTGATGTTAATCTTGATACATCATCTCTTTGTAAAAACTGAATAAAATGTGTTCTTAGACGAGAACTTAAAGAACCTTTAGTATTTCTTGCTTTCCTTCTAAAACTACAACCTATTGTCTTGAGAGCTTTAGTTTTAAGCTTGTACTTGCGAAGTAACTGTCCTGTTAAAAGGCTCATCATGTATCTTTTTCCTTCTTTTTTGTCTCTCCTCATCTGAGCTGGGAACAAACGTAGAATTAGAGTTGAGTAGTTGCGGATTCGGTATACTGTAAATGACCAGTAAAATGACGTTCTGAATCCGCAAATTTTAAATGAACAGCAACAATCAGTTGATGGTCCTGAACCGCAAAATTCAAATGATGATCCTGAACCACACAATTCAAATGTTGATCCTCTCGGGATTCATCACATTCGCACTAAATTGTATTCTATTCCTCTTTCCAAATTTCACACGCTATACAAAGAATGTCTCGAAAATCCAGTGACTGATTTTAAATCCAACCTGTACCGTCTTACAGCCATTGTTCTTGACATTGGATACAACCGATTATTCAAACCAGTCGGTGTTCCACACGAAAACAACAAGGACAATCGCTCTTCATTTCTCTTCCATTTTTAAACAAAGGTTTGGATGCCATAAATTTAGGAAACATTTTACACCATAAATCTGTTACAGAACATATCCCTCCTTATTTCAAAGACAAAAGTGTTCCCGTCATTTCTTATTCCTATACTTCCACCATTGCACCTAAGGTATTTAACTACAAACAAGTTTTGCGGGATTACCAAATCAACGACCTCAAAGCAAAACCACCTCACTGTTCTTGTGACAAATCCCCATTCAAATATAGTCCCTCTGGCCACGTCATTACCGGGGACCTCAACATAGTGGAAAATGACCAACTCCGCGATGTTTTGGTCAAAGGACCAAAATATCATGAGCCTAGAGCAATCAACTGGATCCATAATTTCAAAACAATTATGGATTCAGTTGAAGACTATGCCAGAAAATGGGCCAAAAAAGAACACGAAAAAGAAAGCGACGTTCTTTCTGAGTGGGTAAAGTCTGTGAGGTCGTTGGTTTTGAAAAGGATTAACTCTTTGAAAGGCTCTATGAGCACCAAGGCAACATCTATTTTTAACAACCCTGATGTTGCGAAGACATTGTCCACCTTACATGACAAATATGTTGTCATACCTGCTGATAAAGCGCCTAACAACATCATTTTCGTATGCAAAAGACACTATATTGATTGTTTAACAGCTGAATTAGGGGTTGGTTGTAATAACAAAAGCACCACATATACAGCAACAACACAGTCAAAGGAGGAAATAATAAAACAATCACAATTCTGTCATTTCTTCCTTTGGCATTTCTGTTGACAAAAAGAACGATGACGTTCCATCCTTGTATTGGACTCCAAAGTTACACAAAACTCCATACAAGCAACGATTTATTGCTGGGTCATCAAAATGTACAACTAAGCCTCTTTCAGTTTTGTTAACATCAATATTGACGGCAATAAAATCAAGCCTTCAAAAGTATTTCGATCGTTGCTATAGTCCGTTTGAGTTTTATAAATCAACGAAAAATGGCTTGTAAATTTACGTCTTGCAAAATATTTTAACTATTTTGATATGCCATGACTTTTTAAGGGCATACGAACTCAGGCCAAAAATTTCAAAGTTTTCGCATGGTTAATAAAAATGTTTTCCATAGACCTTAATAGTAAAAATGGACCAAAAATTCATAGAAATCCATGGGAGTACAACCTAGTGACCAGGAACAGCATTTGATCCGTATACCATTAAAATTTCTTCGTGGAGCTAATTGGTCATCTAATCTCCTATTGTGAGTCCTTTCAATTATGTTCAGGTGGGCCCAACACCTGGCTGTTCCGTCAGATAAACACACCATTTTAGGTATTATTAAAATTGGTGAAATATTTAGCATAAGACCATATGGAAAACTTTTTTGTTTTAGAAGATAACATCTTGGTTTTTGTTACCAGAGTTCGTATACTAATAAAAAGTTTATTTGTGTTTAAAAATAAATTTTATTTGAGAGAGAAAAAAATTTAAAAGAATTTTTGTTGATTTATAGAACTCAAATGGACTATACTCTAGAAATGGCGTCCATCAAATGTGGTTTCTCAAAAATTCTAAAGAACTGATGGAAAATCTCCATTCTTAGTCATTTTCATCATTTAATAGCATTAAAACGTTTGATTTCTCTACATTATATACTTCAATTCCACATTCACAATTAAAATAGCATACATTCTCTAACAAGTATCACTTGGATATTTCTAAATGTAACATCAGAGTTTCTAATTTGTTTACAAAGTGTTTGCACTTGATTGAGCACCTTGGCACTAACCATTGAAATTTCATCCACTATTAAAGTTTCGCCTGATTGAATATTGAGTTTATTTCGTAAGTATCTCGTATATGTCCTAACTAAATGTGGGATTTCTTCGTTTATAAATAGCAACTTACCTACACCCGATCATTTATGAATTGTTTTGGTCCCCAAATTTTCGTATTGAGTACCTGCAATTCCAATTTAACTCACTAAACTGACGTTTCTATTTTGTTTGAATCTCATGTATTCAACTATCCCTCTTACCAGGAATGTTTCCGAGTCCCCCTTGACTTGTGATGCATAGATTATTCACTTTAAGAGCCTTTTCATGAGAAAACCATACAAAATCGTCCAATAGCAATGTTTTCATTTTTGTAAAAGGTATAGTGTAACTGAAAGACCATCCTATAAGACTTATTCATGCAATTTTTTTCCTTCGAAGAATCAAAGATGGCCGCCCTACAGGCCTCAATAGCTATATATAGCATTCATCTGATTTTCAGTGATTTCAATCAAAAATATATGAAAATGTATGATTTCTACAATATTATTTGTTAATATAGAACAAGTTATATACATTTGGCCTATAAAGTCTGCTGTTCTGTACATCTTTTAGTTTTTTAAAAAAAAATGCCACTATTATGCCCCTGAAGCCCATTTTAGCCATATGCTAAAATGGCCAAATCTCCATTTTTGTAATGCCGTAGCATGTGAGGGATGACCGAAATCAAAGTTACAAATATGTTTTTGTACAGACCATATGGCAGTCATTTGGAAACATATTCCATATTAATAGTCCAACCCTTCATTAATGAAGTATAGATCCCTAAAGTTGGTCATTTCTGTACATTTCATCAAAATACACAGATATTCCCATCTTTCACCCTTAATCCCCAAGTATATGTCTTTCCCGACCCTTAAATTGTACTTGCTTTGTGATCATCTGTTGTATCACATTTTCTAATTGTATTTTGTTTCATAGCAAACACATTTTTAAACCGATTCCCTAAAAATTGGATTTTATGTAAAATTACTAAAACATGTCATTGTTTCCTGGAACTGTGGCTAGGTCAAAATTTAAAATCCCAGCTCGGCTTTTTGATATGTTTGTTCTGATATGTCATTGTTTTTGAATTTCTAAAAGATAAGGATAAAAAAGCGTTACCTTGGACAATAAGTACCCGTAAAAATAAAGTCCTTCCTGAGGGTACCAGAGGAACTAAAATTATGAATTTCGAAAATTGCACTGTTATTGAAATACAAAACATCACTTTTTCAAAAAATGTTTATACAATTTTTATTCCATCTGTGTAAACTGAAAAAAATCACAATGAAAATGTCTATTTTTTCAAATAAAATTTGATTGAAATAACCGATAAATCAGATGAAAGCTATAAAACGCTATTGAGGCCTGTAGGGCGGCCATCTTGAATTTTTCGAAAAAATAAATTTGCCTGAATAAGTGTTATAGGATGGTCTTTCAGTTGCAATATACCTTTTACATAATTAAAAAACCTTGCTACTGGACAAAATTTACAATTTTGCATGGCTTTCTCATGAACAGGCTCTTCAAACCCAAATGTTTATGAACTTCGTCCATATTGACAGTTCAGCAGTAATTCCACAAAAATATTCGAGATTCTCGAATTTCTACGTAGGCTGCATTGCCATTAGGGAGATATCGATTTCCAAAATGGCGCCGCTGTACCTGCTTCCACTCTTTCAACTCGAATGGCGGTCTAACTAGAATGTTAATCGTAAAAAAGTTGCCATTTATGTCGGTTATTTTCCTAAAAGTAACTTTAAATTACTTAGTCTATTTTCGGGGAGAATACTGTATATAGAGTATGGCGATGTACTGTTTGGTGAGTATAAAGTAAATTATAATTATAAAATAGAGCATAATGCCTTTGTGGTGGTACCCCAATGTAAATAAAGTTTGTAATGTTGGCATTTCTGAAGTGACCTACAATGTACCTTCGCACAAAAAGAGGGGTCCTTTCCACAAACACCTGTGAGTTACTTTCAACAGAAACTCATCTGATGCCATGACGGAAAATTAGCTTTTGTTTCTGCTTACACAATCCTGGAAATAAAAACGAAAAGCAGCAGAAATTAAGAAAAAGTGGATGGGTGGAGATATGGGGGTTGAAAAACAAAAACCTACTGTTCAGTTCGAGAATAAAGTTCGAATGAGTTTAAAAATACAAGGCTTGTGCACAGACTTTTTCGCAGGTTTTTTCCTCGTACTAATTTGCATACACAAAGGTCTACATTAAAAATAAATAAAGTTGTTATACCAATGGACGATAAAGAGATGTGGAATAAGTGTACGCGACACAACCAACATTTAAGAAACGGCAAATTAAAGATCACAATGGAAAACAGCCAGCAGTCTTCAACATGACCAGAGGTCACTACTCGCTATCTTGCATTGGCCCAAGACCAGAAATCCCTAGATTATCAACGAAATAACCATTTCTGGACATAGAACAAAAACGATAGTTGACAGGGACAAACAAAAGATTTGACAAGTATTCCTGGCTTAGGACAGGCTCATATAAAATGTAGCAGGGTTTTAGGCCCAGCCTTCCCCATTTTGTTAATCTTGTACAAAGCACAAAAAATAAAACATTCTAAAAATCAAATCGATAAAAGTTCAATTCACCAAGAGAGAACCCGAGACAAGAGTACTATACGAGAACAACAAGACGTACAGGAACTCTCTTGAGAGTACTTACGGTTACTGACAGCTAGCTAAGATGCATTTATCAACTGATGTAAAAAATCAAACATATCGATTCTAAATCCAACATTATACTTCAAACAACTTATGATTTAAATATCACACAAAACCGATATACATGTATATGATCGCAATGCTTAAAAACAATGCAATAGTAAAAATGTAAAAGATTGACGTTTTAGAGTAACTATCAAATTATCAATATTTCTACCAAAAAATACAAAACACCAAATTTAAAGATTTTACTACAACCACCAAGTTGTAGCCTTTCTTTAATAAGTTGTTAAGCCAAATTACCATGTCAAGAAGATTGTTTTTGAATTTCTGTGCCTTTATTTATTATAAACTACATTTCCATAGAATTCCTTTTACAATAAAAAAACTCAGTGTACAGTTGTTGTTTTTTTTCAATAAATAAAGGTAATAAGAAAACTACCGAACTTGAATGATCAATCTGATAGTCAAGAGAAAATGACTAAAACGAATCAGTCATACCGGAGAATTGGTGGATCGCAATGGTCCTGACTTGGAAGAGGCATTTCAAACGAAATGGTGGGTTGAACAAGGTTTTATGGCACCAAACCTCCCTCTTCCATTGCAATCTTATGATCCGATAATGACCATAGAACACAACATAGTTGTGAGACACAATAGGGATATTGAGGTGATCATCTCAGTACAGCAGACCAGTCAAACACTAATTAAAACAATTAACTACCATATCTTTTAACTCAACTTTTCTACTAGTGGCTGAAAACGAAGAAAGATTTTTTTAGGGATCGTATAAGACGTATTTTCTTATAGCCCTGCTCCATAAAATACCCATATTTATGAACGAATGTAGTAAAAACATTGACTAATTTTTGGTATCGATAACCTTGTTTTAGTAATTTTTCGGGTTTTTTTCATATAAATCAGAAACATCACTGCAAATTCGAACTTATCTGACTAACTGTGAAATGTACACTCCAATATTTTTATACCCCCGCTTCGAAGAAGAGGGGGGTATACTGTTTTACCCTTGTCCGTCCGTTCGATCGTCCGTCCGTCCGTCCGTAACAAAACTTCCGTCACCGTTTTCTAAGCAACTACATGAAATAGAGTTCTGATATTTTGTATACAGCTTTATCATATAGTCCCATATGGTGTATACCGATTTTATGTTCCTAGGTAGTCTACTTCCTGTTTACCGAATACTTAGGTTTTAACACATAATAGACATAAAATCAAAATTTTCGTCACAGTTTCCCAAGCAACTACATGAGATAGAGGTCTGATATATTGTATACAGCTTTATCTAATAGTCCCATATGGTGTATACAGATTTTATGTTCCTATGTAGGTTACTTCCTGTTTACCGAATACTTAGGCTTTAACACATAATAGACATAAATGCAAAATTTTCGTCACAGTTTCCCAAGGAACTACATGAGATAGAGTTCTGATATTTTTTATACAGCTTTATCTTATAGTCCCATATGGTGTATACCGATTTTATATTCCTACGTAGTCTACTTCTTGTTTACCGAATACTTAGGTTTTAACACATAATAGACATAAATGCAAAATTTCCATCACAGTTTCCCAAGCAACTACATGAGATAGAGTTGATATTTTGTATACAACTTTATCCTATAATCCCATATGGTGTATAGTGATTTTATGTTCCTAGGTCAACTACTTCCTGTTTACCGAGTATTTAAACTTGTATGAATGGCTTAGTTTGGGGAGCGGGGGTATCACTAGTGAGGATTAGCTCACAGATTTACTTGTTTTTTTAAGATTTTTATATAAATTTAAAAGATTTTACTATAACTACCAACTTGTATCCTTCCTTTAATAAGTTGTTAAACCAAAATACCATGTCAAGAAGATTACTTTTGAATTTACGTGCCTTATAATCTACTTTTCCATAGAATTTATGGTTTTGAATCCTCCCACCTCCTCTTTCTAAAATCTAAATGGAAAATTAAATTCTATTGTTGTATTTACCAATGAACGAAAATTGGAACAAGAATGTTTTATATGGGTGACCCCTATATGTCGCTTCTGCAACACGTTGCAGACGACATAAAAACGAGGTCCGTGACCCCCATTTTAAATTTCAAATATGGATGTATATCATTAAGAACTACATGTCTTCCAACTTTCATTACAACCTGGATAAATGTCATTTGGTATCGTCCCACTTTTAACAAATCTAACGTCACCGGGGATAGATGTCCTATTGGATTTATAATCAAAGCGCTAAAGCGTTTAATGGCAAGCGAAATATACAAGAACTATAATAGGTTTAAAGTGAAAGTAAATTGATCAATATGTTTGCGAAATAATTTTGATGAGCGAACAAAAGATGGTCTTGCAGATGCTCCCATGCATTAATGAACACAATTGCACACGTGTACAAACGGTATCGATTGAAACACCCTCCGATTACAATTCACTCGTCCTATTGATTTGTATTCTGTACTGAATTCATGAATGAACAATACCGTATCCTTGCGTTGACCAATCAACTAATCGAAATATTTATACGAACCAATCAAGAAATAGATGAATACATAATTTATATTCCATCGCCTTTAACAAAATAGTTCGTTATGTAAAATGCAAAGGAATAAATAAAACGTGTGCCGATCCTATAACATGCCAATAAAAATGGAGATTTATAAAAGTATGTATCATGTTAACAAAATTTGAAAAGTAATATAGAAGATCACTCCGTCTAGACTGAAAAAAAAACGCGAAAATCATCACTACTCTATAGACTCCATAGGGCTTCGCTGCGCTTGCCCAAAAATCGACGTGAGTAACAGCGTCTGTTATATAGAACGTTCCTATACCGTTCTTTGTTCATGTTGTCTTTTGTCTAACGTTCTCTTTAGTATAATTGAACGTTGTGAGATTTAATTTTTATTGTGTTTCAATTTTTTGCTTTGTCTGGTATATTTTGTGCGGAGGAGGTTGGGCCAAAAACTAGTTAAACCTGCCACATTTTATATTTGCCTGTCCAAGGTCAAGAATCATTGACAAAGCTTTTGTTTGTATTTGTCTTTTTGATGTTTTCTGTTCCTTGTTTAAGAAGGGGGTTTATCTTTGACTATTTGAATTTATATTAAGACCTTGGGCCGATTACAGAACGGCGAGCAGCGCCTTCTAGTTTTATTGAAGGCTGTTGGTTTTTTTCTAAATTACCGCTTGTTATGTGAGCTGTGTCGCGTCGATAGTTCCACATCTAATAATTTTTGTCATAGGTTTTTTTGTCTTCCCTTACCGGCATTGGCACACTGATATGACGGTAGGCAGCGCGACGGGTGTACTATAGCAAGCAGGAACTGTTTATTCTTCCGGAGCACTATAGTTAGTTCTCGTTACGACTTGAGTTTGCGTTGTTGGTTGCCATTCAGTTGTTTTTGTATTTTTGTGTTGTAAGTTGTCTGTTTTTTTACCTGTTCTAGTCGGGTTTAACTGGTTTTGTCTCTGCTCTTTCGAACTTTTGACATTCGGATGCCCCTTGGTACATCTGCTTCTTTCCCTGTAATGCAACTATATGTATGCTTTACAATAATGAAAATTTTAAAAATGCAGGCGAAGTAGTCGTTGGAAGACATCAGCTGTTCTAGTATACTACTCACCCTAATTAAACACTGAAGAACATTAAATATATACAGTTATATAAGTCTACTACTTGAGTTTTAATTGAAAATTTGATGAAAGAAAATGTACTAAATGTATCAAAGATTTTTTTCTCGCATGCCAAACACTCCGAACGTAAAACTTGTTTTTGAATATAATGAACTTTATTGTATACAAGAAGCTGGTGCTGTAAATCAAATTAAATACGACATGACATGATCTATACAACAACGGCGGACCTTTGACGTAACAGTTAAGGACTTTTTAGCATGGTAAAGTTAGAATCAACAACAAAAACAAACAAACAAAAAAATCAAAAATATTCGTCTTTTTTTAAATCATTTCTTTTTCTTTTAGCGGGGTGGTTAGGGCTAGGTCGAGGGCATATTGAATAATCGTTGTCTTTATTTTGAACTACACTTTACAGAATAGAAATTGGAGGAGGGGCGCTTGTATTCAGTTATTCATAACAGCCGACCTGGATGTGCTGTAAAGTGTCCCGCTATACGTATGTGTTCTTGAGGCCAGATCTACTTAAGGCTTTCCCATTTAGTTTTTATCTATTTCAGATGGGAGAATAGAGAGAAATGATCAATTTATTGCGGTTTTTTTACAGATGATGTAATATTTACACTAAAAGATCTTTCTTGACATACGTTGAGGATGTCAACATTAATTTAAATTTTATATATTTCAATGATGTACGCCCTTCTAAAGTGCTTGAAAATTCCTTTGTGGAAAGATTCTCCCAGTATTCACCTCCTTCACTCGGCTAACTGAGAACTCGGTCAGTTGGTTTTATTTAACATGGAGGCTATATGGGAAATGGGTCTGTTGAAGAGTCGGCTATAGGTCTGTTGAGAGTAAAATCCAATGGATGGTCATGAAATTTTGTGAAAAAGATGTTATTTTGGCAAAATGACAATTAATTGTCAAAATACAAAATCTTTCAACCAAAATGATATTCATCTGAGCACATTTTCAACTTGCAACAGAGTCAATTAGTTATACCAGTGTTCGATAAAACGAAAAGGCGAGACAGCGGTATGCTCAAATTTGGCAACTATGAATGATTTTTTTTACAAATAAACAAAATTTTTATACTTTTGAAATATAATTAGCGATTCGGAAAGTAATCTTCAGTTTAAAAATAAAATATTCAAACAACAAAAAGTGATTTAATGTTAAAATGTTATAAAAAATGAGTTTTTCTTAAAAAAGTGCCGGCTAAAGTCTGTTGGTGAGTCGGCAAATTAAATTAAAGTCTGTTGAGAGTTAATTAGCCGAGACAGAATGATTGCAAGCGAGGTATATTTTGAATTTTTAAAAACTTTTAGGATTAACATTTTATATTGTATTAAATCAAGAGTGAAATTATCTCTAATTTTGCGTGTATGTACAGGAAAAAGAAACCTTAAAGCACGAAATCAGTACACACTATATGGTACTATATGATAAGGCTGTATACAAGGTATTATACCCCAACTTCTATGTCATGAAGTGTCGAGAAAACTGTGAGGAAAATTTTGCATGTATGTACAATACATCTAAAAACCTAAGTTTTCGGTTAACAAGAGGTAGATGACCTAGGGGCGTAAAATCGAAATACACCATATGACACTTTAAGACAAAGCAAAATACCAGACATTTACCTTATGTAGTTGCTTGAATAACTGCGACGGAAATTATGTCACGTACGAACGAACGGACGGACATATGGATAAGGGTTAAACAGTATACCCCTCTTCTTAAAAGCGAGGGCATAATTATAAGTATTTAACTAGTCGAAGCAGCCACGCTCCATACCCCCGCTCTACTCTGGTGTTTGATAGTATAAGGGCAAATAATTAAAAGAAACAAACTATGACTTTAATAAGCATTACTAGTACTATCAAATGTGTATGTATTAATATGAGACTTTTCCCTGGTCACGCTGGTAGTGGGAGTGATAGTCATGTAATGAATTATGCATGACGAAGGAATAATGTGCTCTTAGGCAATCTATGCAGCCCAGCCCATAGGGGCATTATCAAAATTCCGAAACCTTTGGCAGAATCTACATCCATACTCCATAGTGCAACTAACAAGCCAAGTTTCAGTTCCATATTCCAAATAACCTAGGAGGAGTTGCGTGACGAAAGAATAATGTGCCCTTAGGCTACCTATGCAGCCCAGCCCCTAGGGGAATTATCAAAACAAAACAAAAAATTCCAAAACCTTCGGCACAGACCCCACCCACAATGCAATTAATAACCCAAGTTTCATCTTTCTACTCCTAGTGGATACAGAGATTATCCTGGACATTAACGCCATACGTACGTACGTACATCGAACAGCAAAACATTTTCCCCGCGCTTTCGCTAGCGCGGGGATAATAATATGGCTTTAAAATTGTTGATTTTAAATTAGTACTTTTTACTTGTACACATTTATAAGGGCTTCAAAATGCATAAATTAGAACCGATCTGATTTATGGATTCAATCACCGATTATCATATGGAAATAAACAGACCGAACGAACATCCCACCCCCCAACCCACCCGGGTAGTAACAGACTGTTTAAATTCTCGATTTTTTTAATGCACGTATCATGTATGCTTTAAAACGATTGCCATATATATATAATACATTATACTTTGGAGGTTATAATGGTTTTTGGCCATGTTTGCAATACAAAATCAGTTGGCATAGTTTATAATTAGTTGTAATCTTCTTTACTCTCTTTCTAAGACTAGTGTTACAATTTTTTATTAGTATTATTTTAGGGATAAGCGTCTCTTGTTAAACGTCTTCATCTTTGATTTTTTAATTCTTTATTTTTTTCTTTCCATGCTTTCTGTTGGAAAAATTCATCCTTTTCTTTTCATACTGAAAAATTAATGGTAAGCTTGATCAAACAGACTGATGTGCTTGTTATAACGCTATTTATATTAATTTTACGTCTAATCTATGACTAAACAATCATCACTACGAATATATACGCTTTATGTCACTTTCTAAGATATTTCTATTTGTAAAAAATGTGTATTATGGCACAAATATAGTATGATATCAGTTGAATAATTTACTCTCAACAGACTGACCAACAGACTGAGTTCATTATAGCCGACTCACCAACAGACCCAATTTAAGGCAAAAACACAATAAATGCCACAAAAACGCATGTCTGTCGGTTTTTCTTTCTTATACGTACAGTTATATGTCAAACATACATGATGTACAATTTAAGTTGCGTTTTTCGTAATGCTTTCGACTTAATTTTAGCAAAACGCTGTTATGTTTACATTTTTGAATGACAAAATTGATAGAAATATCTCGATGAGTAACACGCCTTTCCATTTTGTAGCTTACCAATGTAAGCTACAGAGAAAAACAATATATGAATACGTTCAGTATTCAATATTGTTTTGCCCAACATAATTTTTTTTATTATTAAAGTAAGTAAAAAAGAAATATTTAGTAAAATATATTGACCTTGCTATGTTTTTCTCGATAGTATTTGACCAACAGACTTTAGCCGACTCTTCAACAGACCCATTTCCCATATAGCCTCCATGTTAAATAAAACCAACTGACCGAGTTCTCAGTTAGCCGAGTGAAGGAGGTGGTATTAACACCTTATCGCCCGACTGTTTTGTTATTCTCCGATTTTACTGTAACATTAATTTAATAATATACATGTAGTAGTAAATATAGAAAGATGGGCATCCCTCTTTTCAGATCTGTCTTTTTTATTACTTTTTAGAAAATCAAAATTGACTATCCCATTTCGTACACGTCTACCGTGCAATTTACTTCATTTTCATGTTGATAATGTAATTTTAAATCATTAAAATGTCCATTGATTGGGGATCAGTTTACATATTAAGCAATGTACGTTTAGATATTTTCATTTCACTGTTTTTAAAGAAATTGTACTTTTACGCACAGAAATCAGAGGATTTATATAAAAAGAGAAGCATTTTAGACGTATGCACAAAATTTAAATCTTGAAAATTTTGTACACTGTATCTGAAAAATTATGTCCCCCCTCCCACTTTTGTGGGGAGACATATTTGTCCTGTCCGTCCGTCCGTCATAAATTTTGTCAGCACAACTTCTCTAAAACTACTAAACCGAATTCAACGAAGCTTGGTATATAGGAAGGACACCGTATGTAGTTGTGCATACATGTATTACCAGGAAATTTTGATCCTCAAATTTTTGTGGGAGCTATGGCCCTTTAAACTTTGCTGAAAATCCCCATTGTCATCTTGTCAGCACAACTCCTTTTAAACTACTGAAGCAAATCCAACACAACTTGTTATATAGGAGGGACACCATGTGTAGCTGTCTAGGGAAAACTTCACATGCTTTAATAAGGTTAAGTTGGAAGATATTACACGATTATAGTATCACTTAAACAAAATCTTAGTTTTGAGTACGTGTGATTATTTACTATATCAAGCATGAGGAAAAGTTTTTTTTTTTATAAATCGATATTAAATACAATAAACAGCAAGTAATGATTGTAACAGTGAAACTGTTACTTAGTCTCCCAAACGAAGTTTTCCAATCATGACCCCATTTAATCCCCCTCAGACTCCTTTATTGTACCACATGCTTTGTATTATTATATGGAAAAGAAATATTATACATTTATATATGGTTTTCCAAGATATTAGGTATTTTGTCATTTAAGGGGCGGACATAAGCCCTTCAGACCCCCTATGGGTGTAAATGCTTTGTCTTATCGTAAGAAGTAATAAAATATATGGTTATAGGGAGGGGATCTCAATGGTTTACAAGATATATATTGTCATTTTAGGGAGCAGGGCATGACCACCTCAGACCCCTCCTTATGGTACCAAATGCTTCGTTAGATTATATGGAGTAATAGTATACATGGTAATAGGTTGAGCAATCTTAATGGTTATATTCAAGATATTTAGCTTTTTTTATTCCTTAGACTCCCCCTATGGTACCAACTGATTCATCTTATCATAAAGAGTAATAATATATATGGTTATTGGGGAGGAATACGAACTTTTTTCACCTATTCGAAACAAAATCATTTTTTTGGTGGTATTTAGAAGGGTGTGGTACTGCCACTAGGGTCCCATATATCTGGAAAATGGTAACTTGCAGATTCCCAAGGGATACCATCATTCCGCAAAATTTGATTAAAATCGGTTAAGTATGCAGCTCAAAAGTTCCCCGTATAAAGTTGAGATTGAAGAAGAATAAAATGAATAACCACAACAAAAACAATAAGTCTTTAAACTATGTTTGTGAGACTAAATTAAGATTATATTTACCCCTACAGTTTAAACACGATGGTAGTGAAATTGTTAATTCTTGCTTGTCGGCTGGCTTATGCAATCATTTGTTGATAAAAAAAAAATATGTCCCGCGAAAGGTAATCTCAGGAATACTGTAAAAAAAAAGAAAAATGTAAAAATTATATTTTTTAGTTATGCGAATTCATAATTATTCTTACCAGTTTATCTTTGGAAACTTTCAACAAAATTTAATTAATATAGTGACAGAATCAAACGAATAGATCAAAGTTTTCTGAATAGCACACATGCTGTACATGTAAATAAATTACACAAGAGGAAATGATAAGGCTTAACTATTCAATTTTCCGGACATAGATTGAACATAGATTGAGGATGTCAACATTTATTTTACAAAAAAGTAGTTAATCGTTTTAATTTTCAGGGGGTAATTTGAATGTGTTCGATATTTTTTTTTTTAGTGAGTATTTACATGTATGTATAACCTCTTATTTTGACCTTTAAATCGCATTGTCAAATTTCAGCTCCACCGACAGTTATAGTATCACAAACTTCTTATTCTGTCAATGTTGGAAACACTATTACTTTGGAATGCAACGTGACATCTGATCCACCAGTCACCGCTGTACATTGGGAAAAAACTCAAGGTCATAGACCTCTCGTCAACATAACATCAACAACCAATCCAAGCAAATACAGCGGTAGCACACCCAAGACCCCGTCTTTGACAATACTAACAGTAGATTTTCTGGATGCAGAGAGCTATACGTGTTTTGCCACCAACAGTATGGGGACAAGCATGAGCAACGCTACTGTGCTCGCAGTGACTGAAGGTTAGTAAAGTTTTCTCGATAACTTAACAAAAGCCTTTTATAACAAAACAAGAGGCTCCCAGGAGCCTGAATCGCTCACCTGACATATGTGCCTGAAGTAAAGGTTTTAAGGCAAAATCAATTTAATGTTGAAAGGGTCATAAGATTAATAAAGGGGTCATCTGACAATATGGTGGATCTAAAGGTGCTGATCACTTTTGTTCTCAATCAAAATTTTGAAATCTGTCACCGTTTTAGAGTTATTTGCAAAAAACTGCCATTTACCCCTATGTTCTATTTTTAGCCACAGCGGCCATGTTTTACGACCAATCGAAAATCCCCACATCAGTTCTATACACCTAATGCTAATAAACAACTATACCAAGTTTGGTTCCATTTGGACTTAAAGTGTCAGAGGAGTTAACGTTTTCAATGTAATGAGGAAATGCTGTTAAAATGCTAAATTTTGACATTCCAAGGGCAATAACTCCTAAAAGGAAAGGTCCTACAACGTTGACCCTATTACATATTTTGTAGATCTCGATGTGCTTAACAATATGCATTTCAAATTTCTCAAATATCTAGTATAGTTTTAAAGATATTGAGCTAAACAGGTGCAAAATTCGCAAAAATCCACAAAAAGGGCAATAACTCCTACATGGGTTGTTGGATTTTCTTCAAAATTTCAGAGCTGGTAGATCTTGAGGTGCTGATCACTTTTGTTCCCGATCAAAATTTTGAAATCTGTCACCGTTTTAGAGTTATTTGCAAAAAACTGCCATTTACCTCTATGTTCTATTTTTAGCCACAGCGGCCATGTTTTACGACCAATCAAAAATCCCCACATCAGTTGTATACACCTAATGCTAATAAACAACTATACTAAGTTTGGTTCCATTTGGACTTAAAGTGTCAGAGGAGTTAACGTTTTCGATGTAATAAGGAAATGCTGTTAAAATGCTAAATTTTTACGTTCTAAGGGCAATAACTCCTAAAAGGAAAGGTCCTACAACGTTGACCCTGTTACATATTTTGTAGATCTTGATGTGCTTAACAATATGCAATTCAAATTTCTCAAATATCTAGTATAGTTTTCAAGATATTGAGCTTAACAGGTGCAAAATTTGCAATAAATCCACAAAAAGGGCAATAACTCCTACATGGGTCGGTGGATTTTCTTCAAAATTTCAGGGTAGGTAGATCTTGAGGTGCTGATCACTTTTACCCATGCCAGAATTTTGATATCTGTAGCCGTTTTTGAGTTATTTGCAAAAAACTGCATTTTACCCCTATGTTCTATTTTTAGCCATGGCGGCCATGTTTTACGACGAATCAAAAATCCCCACATCAGTTCTAAGCACCGAATGCTAATGAACAACCATACCAAGTTTGGTTGCAATTGGACTTATGGTGTCAGAGGAGTTAACGTTTTAAAAAGTTTACGGACGACGGACGGACGACGGACGCCAAGTGATGACAATAGCTCACATGACCCTTCGGGTCAGGTGAGCTAAAAACATCAATTTGGTTGCTTTCGAATAAAAGCAACTTTTATAAAATGGGCCTGCCGTTATCTTTGACATCTGTTTCTAAAAATCAACTCCAATCAAGGCCTAGATCAAATTCCTCGGTCATAAAAGCCTTTGAAAATCAACCTTAAAGCATAAAATAATGAACATTCATTGTCAGTCACCATAGGTAAGGATTGCAGATTGTGCGAAACATTTGCAGGCGATTTTGTCGATAACAGACAGAAATCAATCAATTAATCACTTAATCTTCTATTAACAAGAACAAAATTCCTGGGTCACCCGCCGAGCGGCAAAAATTCCAAGTCTGCTCGCTAAACAGGAAGTAGGTAAGCGACAGAGCTTGAAATTCATCCCACTATATAAAACCCCTACCTGAACCTGCATACCAAAAATCGAAAGCCTTGGATTAATAGTAGCTGAGAAATATCTTACGAATCAATAATTTATGAAAGGATATGGAGTAAATGAACATGAGACCACAACACATCTGTTAACCCCAACTGCAATTAATTTTTATGAGCTGTATGACCATTTCGGAAAATTGTTCCTCATCAGCAGCACTAGAACCCAAACAAAGGAAATCCACAATTAAAAAGATGTTCAAAATGCATAAAAGCAAACTAAATCCAAATATATATAGATAAGGGCAAAACTACGATGGAGGGAGTTAAACCTTAGGTTTTAGAATTTACATAAATTTAGATAGAGGTGTTTTTATGTTTTGTGTTTCCTTGTGCTGTTCTTGTTCATGTTTACCGGTTTTGTCGTTGCCTTTTCGGACTTTTGACACTTGAATGCCCTTTTGGTGCCTCTGCTTATTTAAAACAAAATGTACACATGAGAAGTAATCTCATGTACAAGTAAACCATATCTAAAAATTAAAGAGCATACATGTACATCTTAAACTCGGAGAATTGTTCTACTAACTCCACACGGCATAAAAGACAAACTCCTGTGATTAATAATTTATGAAAGGATATGGAGTAAATGAACATGAGACCACAACACATCTGTTAACTCCAATTGCAATTAATGTCTGTTTTGCATAAAAAACCGTCTTTTATATGGTCAAAGTCCATTTACTCCTACAAAAATTATCGAAAAAAACAAGATTTTCGAACTTAACCAAGGTATTAGTGATATAAACATTTAGTATATGAAAATCCGTCAACATCCGTAGGGATGAGAGCGTTTGCAAAAAAAAATAGTATCTTTTACAGTCAAAGTCCCATAAATCGTACAAAAATTATCAAAAACTAATGAATTTCAAACTTGACCAAGGTATTAGTAGTTTAAACTTTTGGTATACATTTCATGGAAATCTGTCAACCTTTGTAGGAATAAGAGCGCTTACAATGTCTGTTTTGCCAAGAAACAGAGTCTTTTTTTATTGTTTTATTTTCAAAATCCCATAACTCCTACAAAAATTATCAAAAAATTATGATTTTTGAACTTGACCAAGGTATTAGTGGTTTAAACATTTGGTATAAATTTCATTGAAAATCTGTCAACATTTGTAGGGATGAGAGCGCTTACAAGGTCTTTTGCAAAACAAACAGAATCTTCTTTATGGTCGAAGTCCCATAACTCTAAGCTTGTCGGTAAAAGTCCACGAAAAAGCACTCAGAAACCTGACATCGGGTCTGGCCGATCTTCCCACAAAGCTTCTGGGATGTGTGCCCCAGCCCTGACATCGAGAGATGCGGGGTCGTCAGGCGATAATGCAAAAAACCTGACCGCAAACCATAGTGGTGCACCGTGTTGAGAAAAATGTCACGTTCCTCGCACGTTAAAGAACCCTGCTGCAGGTCTCGGTAAGAGTAGGACCCGTAGGATCCCCCATGCAGGCTAAATTTCCAGTCCCTACCCATCACTCCTTTTTCCAGTGGCAGTCAAAACTCTCCTACCCGATTGGCAATGTGTTACTACTTCATCATCATTTCATGTTCATTGCATCACCACTTTCATGTTCATCCGGATATAGCCGAAATCGTGCTGCTTGGGAGTAAAGCAATAACTAACTAACCCATAACTCCTACAAACATGATAAAAAAAAATGATGATTTTCGAACTTAACCGAAGTATTATTGATATAAACATTTGGTATAAATTTCATGAAAATTCGTCAACATCTGTTGGGATAAGAGCGCTTTCAACGTCTGTTTTGCAAAAAAAAACAATCTATGGCTTGCACTGAGACAACCGAGGCACTTGCGTTGGGAAGAAAAAACTACTCTAAATATTAATCAAAAGGTTATTCAGGATTTTCCTTGGTTGTTGGTATAACATTAAAGCAATGACAGTTGGAGTCAGGTTTGTTATTTATTCCACTTATCTTTGCTCAACAAAGTCTTAGGTACAAATGTATGAATTACGTTCCGTAGCTTTCGCAATTTCTACAGAAAACCTTAATGAAGAGAACTCTGATACTTGTAGCGGAAGCCCTAATCCCACACAGCTATAAATAAAGAAAACTACAGAGATCAAAGAACATGTAAAGCCTTTTTCTGATTCAAATATTCTTTTTAATTACAATGTATAAGCTTTTTGTAAGTCTCTTAATATGAAAACGATTTATTGATGTTGATTTCACACGTAAAATCACATTTTTTTTCCGGCAGGGGTGCTTCGCACCACAGACCCCCCATCAGCGGGCTTCAGCGGCAGCCCCCTGGCCTCTGTAAATATTTAACCAAAGCTACGCTACAACCCTTTCTTATTACACACATCGTATATCGCATCCCTTACCCTAAACGGCACCCCCACATTCGGAACAAACTACTTTACCTTATTTCTCAGATTTTATCGTGAGTGAGTAAGATGGTGTTTTACGCCCGTGCAACGCTATTTGGGTTATTTACACGCGATGGACATGAATTGGATAAAAAAAGAACATAAAATGAAATATGGGGTAGGAAACGGTTAATTTTGAAGAACCACAGTAAAAGGGGAGAGGTGGGTAGGGGCAGATAATTTAGCCTATGTGGTGCACTACTTGGCGGTACAAAAAGGGGTCTTTTACGTGCATGAAGCGTTGCACTCTCCACACACGTTGGCATACCACGGTCAGTGGTCAGGGTTTTACGTATTATAGTCCTTACAACTCCGCGGACGAGGGCCACCCTATTACGCCACTTAGGGTACACACTTGGTCGCTCTGTGCGCTAAGTAGAATCCCAAGACCCTCCAACGACAAGCTAGGCTTTGCTGCGGGCAAACTCACCACCCGGGCCCCGCACGGGACCGGATTTTATCGTTAAGCAAACGATCAAAATATGGCGAGGAACCCACGGGTTAGCAGATGATATAATTCGGCAAAAGACCACATCCAACTTCAGAATAATATATGAAACTGAACCCAGCACCACAGAAGGTTTTGTGGCTAGCATGATAAATCCTAATACAAACAGTATTAATTCTGATGTCAACATTGGATTGAACAAGAAAATGAACGAAGGGCAATAGATACGTTGACTCACCAAGTACTTGACACTTATCTTGCAAGATTTTTAGGTCCAGGTCAGTTATTGCCATCACTTGGCGTCCGTCGTCGTCGTCGTTAATTTTTCTTTGAAAATATTCTCCGAAACGACTGAAGGGATTGCTTTGAAACTTTGCACACTTCATCTATGGGATGTCCTCTACCAAGATTGCACAAATGGTGACTGCCGTCCAAACAACATGGCCGCCGTTACAAAAAATAGTCTAGGAGGATCAGACTACTGTTTTTGGCACCGTGTTGGGAAAAATGTCACGTTCTTCGCACGTTAAAGAACCCTGCTGCAGGTCTCGGTAAGAGTAGGACCAGTAGGATCCTCATTAAGGAGGCTAAATTTCCCGTCCCTGCCCATCACACCCTTTTAGCTCACCTGACCCTCTGTCGACCGTCCGTCGTCCATCCGTAAACTTTTTCAAACGTTAACTCCTCTGACACCATAAGTCCAATTGAAACCAAACTTGGTGTAGTTGATCTTTAGGGTATGGCCTGTTAGAATTTTTGATTCGTAAAAAAACATGGCCGCCATGGCTAAAAATAGAACAGGGGGTCAAATACAGTTTTTTGCAAATAACTCAAAAACGGTCACAGATATCAAAATTCTGGCATAGGGTAAAAGTGATCAGCACCTCAAGATCTACCTGCCCAGAAATTTTCAAAAAGATCCAACAACCAATGTAGGAGTTATTGCCCTTTTTCTGGATTTTATCAAAATTTTGCACTTATTTAGCCCTATATCTTGAAAACTATACAAGATATTTTAAAAATTCAAATTGCATATGATTAAGCACATCAAGATCTACATTTCATGTAATTAGGTCAAAGCTGTAGAACCATTTCTTTTAGGAGTTATGGCCCTTAAAGTGTCAAAATTTACCATTTTTCATTACTTTTACCCTGAATTTTAAAGATTAACTTGTCTGACACCATTCATCCAACTTCAACCAAACTTGGCACAGTTGTTTAATAGCATTAATGCTACTATTCTATCGTTCGGATTTTTGATTCGTCAAAAAATATGGCCTCTATGGCTTAAAATAGAACATAGGGGTCAAATTACAGTTTTTTGCAAATAACTCAAAAACAGTAACAGATATCAAAATTCTGATGGGAGACAAAAGTGGTAAGCATCTCAAGATCTACCTGCTCTGAAATTTTCAAGAAGATCCAACAAACGACATAGGAGTTATTGCCCTTTTTCTGGATTTTTTCAAAATTTTTCACTTATGTAGCCCTATATCTTGAAAACTATACAAGGTATTTCAAAAATTCAAACTGCATATGATTGAGCACATCAAGATCTACATTTCATGTAATTAGGTCAAAGCTGTAGAACCATTTCTTATAGGAGTTATGGCCCTTAAAGCGTCAATATTTACCATTGTTCATTACTTTTCCCCTGACTTGTCTGAAACGGTAAGACCAACTGCATCTTAACATGGCACACTGTTTGATAGCTTATATGCTACAACTCTATCGTTCAGATTTTTGATTTGTAAAATAACATGGCCACCATGGCTAAAAATAGAACATAGGGGCAAATTTCATTTTTTTGCTAATAACTCAAAGCTGGTTTCAGATATCAAAATTGTGTAAGAATCAAAAAGTGATCAACATATTAAGATCTACCTGTCCTGAAATTTCGGAAAAGATCTGACTGCTGATGTGGGAGTTATTGTTCCTTTTCCTTATTTTTGCCAAATTTGCACTTATTAAGCCCAATATCTTGAAAACTAACCAAGATATTTCATAAATTTAAATCCCATATGGTTAAGCACAAGAATATCTACAAATATATGTATCTGTGTAGTTCAGGTGAGCGATTCAGGCTCTTGGGAGCCTCTTGTTCCAGTGGCAGTCAAAACTCTCCTACCCGATTGGCCTTGTGTCCCCATTTCCTCCACTTCATCATCATTTCATGTTCATTGTATCACCCTTTCATGTTCATCTCCCGTATAAAGCCGAAATCGTGCTGCTTGGGAGTAAAGCAATAACTAACTAACTAACTTTTTGGCTTGTAAATTAAAAAGTATAAGAGATAGATGAAATCTGATGCCATCCTACTGCTTAAGCATAAAAAGCTTTACAAAAGTCTCCATTGAGTCGAAGTTGTCAGATGACCCCTAATAGGAGTTACGGTGAAAAATAGCATTTTTTCATGTTTTTGGCCTATAGAATGAAAACTATTACAGATAGAGAAAAGTCGTTGCTGCTTAAATGTTCAACTCATTTAGCTCTACAAAAGTCTCCATAGGGATGAAGTTGTCAGATGAACCCTTATAGGGGTTACAGCCCCTAAATAATGTTTTTTTTTCATATTTTTGGCCTATGGAATGAAAACTATAGCAGATAGAGAAAAGCTGTTGCTTGCTTAAATGTTCAGCTCATAAAGCTCTACAAAAGTCTCCATAGGATCGAAGTTGTCAGATGACCCCTTACAGGGGTAACGGCCCCTAAAACGACATTTTTTCATGTTTTGGCTAAGTGAATGAAAACTATAGCAGATAGAGAAAAGCTGTTGCTTGCTTAAATGTTCAGTTCATTTAGCTCTACAAAAGTTTTCATTGGGTCAAAGTTGTCAGATGCCCCCTTATAGGTGTTACGGCCCCTAAAATAACATTTTTTCATGTTTTTGGCCTATAGAATGAAACTATAGTAGATAGAAAAAAGCTATTGCTTGCTTAAATGTTCAGCTCATTTAGCTCTAGAAAAGTGTTTACATGTTTAGGGTTGACTCAAGACCAGGTGAGCGATTCAGGCTCCTGTGAGTCTCTTGTTTATGACGGTAAAGAGGTTAAATGGGGTAAAAGTAAACCCATAAGTAATATACAATTGTTTACTGGTCCCCTCCTGACCAGTAAACAACAATAGTTTTATTACACTGATTCGGTAAACCCCTCAACTAAAGTCACGCCTACTGTACACTCTTTACAGTGTTATTTAGGCACGTCCACTGTCGATGGTTTAAAAAACCCGCGAAATGTTATTACGGCACTATTACCCTAGGGAAATTGTCTCCATAGGGAATCAGTACTTTTACCAAATTCAAGATGAAATAGTTAAAATGTTAACATGAATTAGTATAGATTATTAGATGGCAATTTGTATAACTAACCCTTAATCAGCCCTAGGGTTCTATATCAGCCCGAGAGCCGAAAGGGTAGAGGGATGATATATGCCCAAAGGCTGATGAAGGGTAGATATAACAATGTCATGTAATGATATTTTTCTTATTGTTTTAGTTGCTGAGTTATCAGTCATTTTTAGTTGTAAATTTTTAGTAGCAGCGGCCTTTGACCAGTTGAGCAATTTGAAAAAAAGCATGTGATATTGAACCCCCACTCGTAAAAGATAGCTTTAGGATAATGAGTTGTACTGTGCTTGTCCTTTCCAGGTCAGTCGGTCTTCTACTTTCTGTTATCAAAGTCGACTTAGATTTTTAACGATCATAGTGGAACACGCTTCGTAACAGGTTTCTTGGCTTCTTCAGAAGAATGCATTTCAATTTTTCGACACATCTTAAGCATTATGAGTTGTATTGTGTCGCTCCTTTCCAGGACTACCAGCTTGTCATCTTATTGGGGTTTTTTTAATGGCAGAGTAGGACATTTTTCAGAAAGGTATAAAAAGTACATGAACATGGATGAAAAAGAATCAATGTCAAAGAGATAAAAAAAACTTAACATTAACTAGACTGGCCAATAGACTATAACAAAAAAAAAGCCCCAGGTAATGGGTAAATCATAATTCAACCTTGACGATTGGAATTGCATGTACAAAAGTATATAGTAGAAAAATAAACTTTATTGAGCTTTTATATTTATGCAAGATACTTATTAAGTTAAAGTCCCGCCAATGTGGCGAATAGGCCCGCAGCAGAGCCTAGCTTGTCGTAAGAGGTGACTAAGGGTCTTGGGATTCTGACGTCGGGTCAGTGCTCAGCCCACAGAGCGACCAAGTGTGGTGCACTACTTGGCGGTCCACAAAGGGGTCTTTTACGTGCATGAAGCGTGGCACTCTCAACACACTTTTGCCCACTATGGTCGGCGGTCAGGGTTTCCGTATTATAGACCTGACAACCCCCGCGGACGAGGGCCACCCTATTCAGCCACCTATGGTACACACTTGGTCAGAATCCCAAGATTCTTAGTCGCCTCTTACGACAAGCTAGGCTCTGCTGCGGGCCTATTCGCCACCCGGGCCCCGCACGGGACAACTCAAAAATGCAGACAAGATATTTTGTATTAGATGACAAAAATGACAGATTTTGAGATTAACTCGCCTCATTGATTAATTTTGCTCTTTTTTTGACAATAAGCTTCAAATATGTAATACAAAAAATATACTTGAGAGTAAAAATGGTTTGTTTTACATTCTTATTACATTTAACAACATGTTTAGGATTTCAAAAAAATATTGTCACGCACAAAGGGTAGGTTGTGATTTCGCTCCGGGTACGTAACAGAGTCAATTCTCCGGATATCCCAATAGGGGTTAGCGTCCTCATCCCCTATTCGGACGACACAATATTCTTTAAGGTAAAACCTTGCACTTTCCAGGGCCAAGGCGTCTCTCAAGAAAGTGCTCATTTTCAAGGAGCACTGTTCCATGACTTTGCTATTTCTACGTGTATCTGAGCTTTGTCGACTTATAACTTATCCTGGAGACCACTGCCTCGGCCCTGTCTCTACCTAATATCTATAAAATATGGTATAAAAGTCGCCAGTTTAAGAGACTTGAGCTGAGCCTACGGGCCTCGTTAAAGGCTGCTAGAGGTTTTCCCATTGTGTTTTTTTTTCTGAATAACCGATTGTTGTGTGAGTTGTATCACCTACACTTATTCCATATTTTTATTTACACCGTTTCTTCTTATTAGTATAATACTAGTGGTCCTTTTATTCTTGATCTTGAACGTTTTTTGTTTTTTTTTACCATGAAAGGTTGTTCGTACAAGCATTCTGATACTTGGAATAGTGAATATTTGAGATTCATAGTTTTGCATTACGGTTTCGAAATTCTCAAGATGATTAACATTTCAAAAATGGCCGCCTTTCGAAAATGACCCTTAAAACGTAAAAAAATAAACATTGTATTATTTCAACGAAATTTGGTAAACAAGTAGAGGGTCGTACCGTTTCAAAATGGCGGTCGTTACTAAAAAAAACAAAAAATGAAAGTTTGTATAATCCCCCGTAAATGGATTATCTTGGTCAATCAGGTATGCTGGAGGTCAATGATGCAATCAGAATTTTAATTCGACTTCTGGATTCAAAATGGCTGCCATTTTTACTACACTTCCGGCCAGTTAAAATGTGAACCTTTTCCTATTTTAAATAAATTTGATTTTTACGAATATGTTACACTGGTTTGAATAGAATACCATCTATGTTGATTTTTGGCGACTACTGAGTTGTCATCCAAGTCCAATCATACCTAGTCATATTCTTTAAGCCAGACTAGAACAATCTTTTTTCAAAATTATTACTCAACAAAACCTGTAAAAACCTATGAACAATAAATACTTTACCAAATCCTATCTGACCTATCATTAATTTAAAATGGGGATGTAAACAAAGGGAAGAAATACATTATCAATGAAGTATAAATTTCAGATTCATTACACTATCACTATGAGAATCCTGGTAAGCTTCATCTATGCATAGATCCCAAGGAATGTCTTTACTTGTTAGAACATCATATCAAAATAACATAACAATGGCCCACTTAAACAAAGTGTTTGCCTAAAACCATGTGTCCAGACAAACGTTTATGATTGGCCTGTTTGCCCACTCCGATCAAAAATTTCTCGAAAAGAGTAGGAAATATTGCAAATCTGATTGAAAAATGCAGACAGTGATTTTCACAAGGATCCCATTAAATCACAAAATATTTAAATTTGACCACAAATAAAGATTTTTTGCAAGGGCGTAACCACAGTTTTGACCCCTCCACTTTTGAAGCAATTTTGCGAATCAATTAAGGTACATACATGTATATAACAAATAAAAAAATAGATTAAAAATCGGATACAAAATAATCATCCTATAGACGTTTGTCAATATACCTTTTCAGTGGCTTTTGAGAATAAAGGCAATAACAAAACTACCGAACTTGAATTGATCAATCTCATAGTCCAGAGAAAATGACAAAAACGAATCAGTCATACCGGAGAATTGGTGGATAGTAATGGTCCTGACTTGGTACAGGCATTTCAAACGAAATGGTGGGTTAAACCAGGTTTTATGGCGCCAAACCTCCCTCTTCCATTGCGATCTTAGGATCCGGTAATGACCATAGAACACAACATAGTTGTGAGACACAATAGGGATATTGAGGTGATCATCTCAGTACAGCAGACCAGTCAAACACTAATTAAAACAATTAACCACCATATCTTTTAACTCAATTTTGAACTTTTTGAACAATTTTGAAATTTAACTTTGCCACACGGAGTACCACTAGAATACTATGTGTAAATACGGAGATTATCCCCCAAAAATATCTTTTTAGTACACTGTGTGGCTCATAGTTAACTTTAGTCGCTGAAGGCGACCGTAGGTATTACTTTTTTGAAAGACTTATGTGGACAATAAATAACAAGAAAAGTATAATAGCTAGGCATCTGATATTTGGTATACAGACAGTTGTGGTTATGATCTACGCAACTGGTACCATGCCGTTTTACCCTGACACCAGTATCATGGTTCAGCGACTTTATGAAGTATATTTCACAGTTGGTAAGATATGCTCGGATCTGCAGTGGTGTGTCTGATTTAAATGATAAAAACCGGTGTATTACAAAACAAATACTAAAACAAGGATAAAGTTACCACATATTAGTGAAGTCGTTTACTCAGTTTTATTATAAATATCTTTACCTTAGTGGAAAATTTAACTGTATACGTCGAATTTGATTGTTATGCTGGCGTCACACTATCCCGATTTTGACCCCGATGGAAACACGATTATGGATATTTTCAAAATCGGGAGTGATCGTATTCAAATCGCGCTATTCGTGTTGCCATCTTTTACCATCGTAGCACCATCGGCTGAAATATTCCAACTTCGGGAGCAACTTCGTAATGCCTTCCTAATTTTTTAACATGTTAAAAAACTCCCGGAGGTTCGCGCGAAGGTCCTTGTTCGTGTTGTGTTCGTTAATCCATCCTTTCTATCGTAATGCCTTCGTGAAAGCATCTTCTGATTTCGTGTTGCCTTCTTAGTGTCGTCGGCTTAATTTATCTTACGATGGCGGCACGAATAAAACAAGAAGCTCTCCGAAGGTGGTGCGAAGGAAACACGGCATTGCAAAGACCTCGCTTTGTATTCGTATATCCGTCGTAACTAATGTAATGGCATAGAGTAATGGCATGGAGATGGAAACACGGCACTGGTCAAAGCAGTACGATTTCTGAAGTAAAAAAAATATCAAACGTGTCAAAAGTGCCTTATAGGGACATTTATTAATCCATTTCAGTTAGGGGCGTGTTACAATAAATCGTTTAGCAAAAAAAAGTTAGTACATGTATAAAGCTCTGGTTTTCCCCCTCATTATTAAAATGCAGCAGGAGGAATACTTACAAGACAGCAGCTTATGATACAAGTATCCTCATTAATTCTTTATTCTAATTTTTTTTTAGTTTCGAAAAATTGACAAAGGAAATTAAAAATAAATGAAACTAGAATGATCAGTCTCAAAAGTACAAGAAGAAAAGACAAAACAAAGCAAAGACAGTCTGGATCTAGAATCTTCTGACGCTTTTCTTTTCGTCCTGTTCTTTCCAGCCAGGCGCTTCCCTCTTTCGTGTCCTCGTCCAGGCTTTTGTGGCACCTTTTAATACTTAAATTTCAATATCAGGAATAAAGGTTTACACATTTTAAACTTACTTTAGTTTTTATCAATCCCCTACCGACAAAAGCCGAATGGGACTTTAGGTTTGCACTCCGTCTGCCCGTTTGTGTGTCTGTCACAATAACTTTTTCGCACTTTTTTTTAAACCTTGTGTATAGATATTAACTTTAAACTGATTTTTGGTATGTGAGTCTTACCATGATGAGTTAAAGATCAAGTTAACGCGTTGTTCCAATCCGCAATTTTTTACAGTTAGGACCCTTTGAACTTTGGAATTTCACTGAAAAATCAGTTTCCCACACTTTTTTCTAAACCCTTAATCATAGTTATAAACTGATTTTTGGTATGTACTGTCTGCCAGTCCACCAATACGGGTTACTGAGATCAAGTTTATATTCCGTTTCGGCCCGCAAATATTTACGGGACCTTTGGACTTACATACCGGTATAGGACCGGTAACGAAGTTATATATTATATGGTGGACACACTTTGTTCAAGAATTGTTCGCAACAGCTAAAATTGTTGAACTTTCTACATAGTTACAACATATTCTTTTTGTTTTCAGATTATGTGTGCTTCGGTCAACTCACACGAACAAAACAAGATAAAGTAGCGTCATCTTTTTTGTTCTATCTTAACAGGCTCTACATATTAGCTTTAGATCAAATGTCTTATCTACTCTTACTGATAGACATCAGGGACAGCAGGGTTTGCTTGGAGAGCCATCGTTTTAACTTGTTATCCATAAATACTAATTAGAGGCTGCAAAGGACAATCTATATAGACTAAATTATTTAATCTTATTGCAAATCGCGTTATTATATTTCATACTT
Source organism: Arcuatula senhousia (assembly GCA_963971305.1). Lineage (NCBI taxonomy): Eukaryota > Metazoa > Mollusca > Bivalvia > Mytilida > Mytilidae > Arcuatula > Arcuatula senhousia. The sequence continues at coordinate 37,991,313 of OZ020303.1, read as the reverse complement.
CGTATACCCATCGTGATGCTTCGTAGATCCATCGTATGCTTAACACGACGTCGTACAGCCGTCGTATAAATTCGTGTCTCCTTCGGATCTAATTCTCGACTAATCTTGATAACATCGTAACAACTTCGTAATCGGTTCGCATCTATTCGTATGTGCTACTTTTCCGATCGCTTAGCCATCGGTTCTAATCGTATACCCTTCGGTTTTGAATTTGATTTTTAGCAAGTTCGGGACTAACTTCGCACGAAGTTGAAATTTTAACATTCGTGTGTCCATCGTATGTCAAAATCGGGACAGTGTGACGCCAGCATAAAGGAATATCCCATCCCGATTTCTACTGTAATGTTGTATTTAAAGCAAATAAATTCAAAAACAATCCTTTGGGAATGAAAAATTGGCTAAAAACTATATTGAATAAAGGTTGTGAAATGGAAATTTGAGTAAAATCTATACTTGTTATTTTTTTGTTGGCTCACCTGAAGCTAAGGGTAACGTTAGCTATTGTCATCGTCAGGCGTCCGTCGTCCGTCATTAACTTTTCTTCAAAGATCTTCTCAGAAACCAATGAAGGAATTGCTTTGAAACTTTGTACACTTGATCTTTAGAGTGTTTTCTACCAAGTTTGTAAAATTTGTGCACGCTGACTAACCAACATGGCTGCCGTTACTAAAAATAGAACAGCGGGGTCAGACCATAGTTTTTAGCTTATAGCTCAAAAAGTATAAGAGATAGAGAAAATCTGAAGCAACTTTTCATGTTCAGCATCAAAAGCTCTACGAAACTCTTCATTGAGTCAAAGTTGTGGGATGACTCCTTATAGGAGTTATTTTCCCTTAATTGTCTAAATTGACCATTTTCACAGTTTTTGGACTTTATCTTGAAAACTGTAAGTGCTAGAGGAAAAGTTAGCATTGCAAAACTGTACAGCTCATTGAGATCTACAAAAATGATTTCAGGGTCAAAATCAACCGTTTAAGACTTATCCCCCTTTAAGGGTTTTCAATCAATTTTAACATGTTTGGTTGTTTTTTTTTCAAATGAAAAGCTTTGAAACTTTGTATTCTTGATCTTAAGAGTGTTTTCTTTCCTAATTTCTTTTATGTTACTTACCAAGTACATGTAGACCATGTTGCCCACTAGGTAAGAGGCTTTAGCATAAGAGAATAGGTGGGCGATTCAGGCTCAATCCAGGGGCCAATTGAAAAACAGCGAGAAGCGACCGCTGGTCACATTGAAGGCTGCTGGCTGTTTTCCATTGTGGATGTTTTAAATTTACTTTTATACAGTAGGTTGTGTCGCGAACACCTATTCCACATCTCATTTTTGGCCGGATTTCACGTAGTGAAAAATCCGGGTTATAAAATGGTGAATGTCGGGCGGTGGGCGGCGTGCGAACGGGGAAGAAATTTTTTGTAACAGTTTTCTCAGCAACTACTTATCACAGCCATTTGATATTTGGTTTACAGCATCAGGGTGGGGTCCCATAACGTGGGATGCGATTTCATGTCTGTCGCTCACCTACTACCTGTTTACTGACTTAGTTAATTTTTGACAATAATGTCCAATAGTAGAAATTTTTTGTTACAGTTTTCTCAGCAACTATAAATCACAGCCACTTGATATTCGTTATACAGCATCAGGGTGAGGTCCCATAATGTGGGATGTGATTTCAGGTCTGTCGCTTACCTATTTCCTGTTTACCGACTTAGTTAATTTTTGACAATAATGTCCAATAGTAGAAAATTTTCGTAACAGTTGTCTCAGCAACTGTTTATCATAGCCACTTGATATTTGGAATACAGTATCAGGGTGAGGTCCCATAACGTGGGATGCGATTTCAGATCTGTCCTTCATCTACTTTTAGTTTACCGACTTTTAAAATTTTACCGACTTAGTTAATTTATGGCAATAATGTCCAATAGTAGAAAATTTTCGTAACAGTTTTCTTAGCAACTACTAATCACAGCCTCTTGATATTTGGTATGCAGCATCAACATGGGCTCCCATAACGTGGGGTCTGTCGCTCACCTACTTCTTGTTAAACGAAATCCGGCCATTTTTGTCTTTGACCCATTTTCTTCTATTAGATATTTTTGGGGTCAATAAAGCCCTTTGTAAGACTTTTGTGGAAAATGAATTACAAGAAAAGTATAATAGCTAGGCATCTGATATTTGATATACAGACACTTCGGGTTATGGTCTATGCATTTGGTGCAATGCCATTTGACCCTGACCTAATTTTCATGGTTCAGTGACTGAGGACTTAGATGATTTTTGGGGCCAAAAAAACTCTTTGTAAGACTTTTGTGGAAAATGAATTAAGTAAAAAGTATAATACCTAAGCATCTGATATATGGTATACAGATATCTGGAGTTATGATCTATGCAACTGACACCATATCCTGTGACCTTGACACAATTTTCATGATTCAGTGACTCTGTGGACTTAGATGATTTTTGGAACAATTAAAACTTTTGTGAAAAATGAATTAAGTAAAAAGTATAATAGCTAGCCATCTGATATTTGGTATACATGTATTTAAGGTTTCGGTCTACACAACTTGCGCCATGTTGTGTGACCCTGACCCCGACAGGCGAGACATACTTAAGTGTCAACTCGTGTTACACTCATTCACAAAAATGTCGTTTTCACAGAATTCAATGACGCCACTGTGACGTAATATATAAGATTTTGATAAAAAAATATTTTACTATACTTTTTTCATCTAGGAACTGATCTAGAATAGTTATACCTCAATTCAATAATTTCTAAAATATTTTTAATCTTTAGCATTTACTATATCTTGTCATTTACACTAATACCATTGACTTGAGTTCGCATGTTTGTTCTACTATGGCGTGTTAAGGGTCTTGGGATTCTGACGTCGGGTCAGTGCTCAGCCCACAAAGCAACCAAGTGTGTACCCTAGGTGGCTGAATAGGGTGGCCCTCGTCCGCGGGGGTTGTCAGGTCTATAATACGGAAACCCTGACCGCTGATCATAGTGGGCCAACGTGTGTGGAGAGTGCCACGCTTCATGCACGTAAAAGACATCTTTGTGGACCGCCAAGAAGTGCACCACATAGGCTAAATTTTCCGCCCCTACCCACCTCTCCCCTTTTCCTGTGGTTCTTCCAAATTTACCGGTCCTATGCTTCCCATCCCGTCCCCACATTTCATTTATCATCATCATTTCGTGTTCATTTTATCATCCTTTTCATGTTCATCGCCTGTAAATAACCTATATAGCGTTGCGCGGGCGTAAAACACCAACTCACTCATATGTGGTTTGTTTCTTGTTGCTGATTTTGGTCGTGTTTCCTGGTTTTGTTTTTGTCGTTACAGATTTTTGACATTCGAATGTCCCATCAAAATCTTTTCATCTTACCATCTACATTTTTTTTAATCCTGTACGGAACCTGGGAGACAAATAGGCCGCTTAGCCCACAGAGCGACTTGGGTGTGTGCTCCAGGTGGTGGTGGCCCTGTTATAATGAATGCCAGCTATAATGCTGAAAGCCTGACTGCAAACCATTGTGCGCCAACGTGTGTGGAGAGTGCCACGCTTCATGCACGTAAAAATCCCTTTGTGGACCGCCAAGTAGTACACCACATACGCTATATTTTCTGCCCTTACCCACCTCTCTCCCTATCCTCTGGTTTTCAAAATGTTGTTTCCCACCACAACCCCATTATCTCATCATCGTCTTTTTATGCTCATTTTATCATCCATTTCATGTTCATCGCTTTAAAAAAACCTATATAGTGTTGCAAGGGCATAAAACATCAACTCACTCACTCACTGTTTGTTAAAACACTTTAACCTTTATAACAACACTTTATTTTTTAATTTTTTATTTAGTTTCTAGAATTGAAATCGTTAAAACAGAGTTTGAGACAACTTCAACAACACAAGTTACTACCTCTACGATGCTTTCAGGCTTACTAACGAGAGAACAATCAACTGGTTTTGCAGCATCCAACACAACATGTGGCACGTTAGACGAATTCTATAGTTGTTCTTGTTTGTTTAGCAACAATACAGAGGAGAATCTAAACTTATCAATTACAGAATTAATCAGAATACTAACCATTGATAAGAAAAACACGTCTATGCATAAACGAAAACTGATGTGTGCAAAAGATGAACGGAAATCGGCAAGAACTATTGGCTATATCGGCGCGGTGTTTATGAGTGTCCCCTTTGTCTTAATAATTATAAATGACCTGATTAGTTTTCACATCAGGTGCACCCTCACTAAGGCTGATATGACTACCTGTTAATAACTTTCAATGATTTTTAGGCAAGCGCAGCAAAGCCTTATGGATTCTATAGAGTAGTGATGATTTTCGCGGTTTTTTTTTCAGTCTAGACGGAGTGATCTTCCTGCATCCAGTCTGGAATAAAATGCTTTATTTTCTATATTACTTTTCAAAAGGACAAGGTACGGTAAGGCCCATATTTAGCCCCCTCAAAAACTGAAAAATAGAAAACTGATCTAGAGAAAAGTCCTTTTGTTATTCATTAAGTCAAATGAATGAAGAAGATAAAACAACTAAATTTATCAGAATTTTTCATGTTTATTATTTGAAATTGCTTGTCAAAACATGGTGAATATGTATGATTTCTTTCAAATTCGCGGAAAATGGACAATATTTGGGTAATATTTTCGATTTTTAGATGCCAGCGACTACTTAGACCACAGTTATTGTTTATGAACTTTAATTTGCACCATAAAATGATTATAAATCAGTTGAGAAATCCATGGTCTACGTTGTCGCTGGTCATTAAAAATAACAAAATAAGCATGAAAAATGACATATTTCGACGATTTTGATACTTTTGCACTACTTTAAGCCTCTTTTAAATTAATATTAGAGTAGATGATGGAAAATGTTTACCATTGTCAAAAAGTTTAATCATCTTACTTGAAACCTTAATGATATTTAAATCATTTACTTTGGATTTGATTTTCTTTAAATAGGGGGGCCAAATATGGCCCTTACTGTACCTTGTCCTTTGTTAACATGTTACACACTTTTATAAATCGCCATTTTAATTGGCATTTTAAATGACCGGCACAAGTTTTATTTATTCCTTTCCATTTTACACGAGGAACTATTTAGCTAAAAGCGATAGAATATACATTATGTATTCATCTATAACTCGATTGGTTCGTATAAATATTTCTGTTATTTGATTGGTTAATGCAAGGATTACAATGTATATCTTCTCTATTCATAAATTCAGTACACAATACACATCATTGGGACAAGTGCATTTTAATTTAAGGGGTTTTTGAATCGATACCGTTTATACACGATACCAGCTTTGTGTGTGCAATTGTGTTCATTAACATTTAGGACATCTGCATGACAATCCTTTCTTCGCTAACCAAAATTATAATTTAATTTCGCAAACATTTTGAACAATATACTTTAATAGAGAATAAATCTAGTATTGTACTTATATATTTCGCTTGCCTTTAAACGCTTTAGCGCTTTGATTTTCTAAATACAAAGATTTTAGATGAATATATACACTTTAATTTGTCGCAAATAAGTAGATGCGTTATCACTTATCAAACAAGTAACAAAACTAATATAAACATACCCTAGAAACAACTTTCTTGATTGTAAATGTCATGACTTGGTTTTACATGTATCTATTTTTGTCATTTATTTCTTTTTAATCCCCAGTTGTTTTACTTGGTTTGACTAATATTGAATTTTGTTTTTTTCCTGATAATGACTAAAAAACGCCGACATGACATATAACAGCTAACAATTATCAAAGTATGATATCAGGTTATTTTGGTTTATTATGCCCCCCTCCATTTTTGTGGGGTGACATATTGCTTTTGTCCTGTCCGTCTGGGAGTTATGACACTTTCAACTAAAAAAAATGCTGAAAATCCTCATTTATCATCTTGTCAGTGCATCTTCTTTGAAATTAATGAACAATATTCAATGAAAATTGGTATATATGACGGTCACCATATGCAGTTGTGCATATTGCCAGAAAAGATTTGTTTATCTTAAACTTTGGTGGGAGTTATGGCCCTTCGAACTTAGAACTTTTCGGGAAAACGGCGGGGAGAGACATAGTTTTTGCAGGCAAAAAAAGCTTTTAATTTATTAATATTTTGAAATGATCATGTACATCTAAAATGGTAATTTTTCTTCACGAAGGTATGATTTTAGATGTTTTAGAACCCCATGTCAAGATGTTTGTTAATTAAAGGTGGGGAGTGGTAAAAACATTGACTTCCATTGACATGGAATATATGTATTTCGAAATCTTCTCAATTCGTTTTAAGTACCAATGACCAAAGAAGTATTTTACTGATAATAAACATCCACTGGCTTAGTGAACAATATAGTTAATAATTATTTATGCATGTATTACTCTATTTTATTGACCGGGCTGGTCACGGGTCAATTATTTCGGACTTCTTCATTTAAATCCTACCTAATAGTCCGAGAAAATTAAGCTCCGCCCAACCTTGCGAATAAAATTTAGTAATACAACATTCAGTATTTTTAATTTATTTTTAAAAAAGGAAATACATCAATTGCCTTTTTGTATATTTTGTTTAAATTCACTGCATCCGCTTGCTAAATTACTCATACTAAATAATTATACCCCCGCTTCGAAGAAGAGGGGGGTATACTGTTTTACCCTTGTCCGTTCGTCCGTCCGTCCGTTCGTCCGTCCGTAACAAAACTTCCGTCGCAGTTTTCTAAGCAACTACATGAGATAGAGTTTTGATATTTTGTATATAGCTTTATCCTATAGTACCATATGGTGTATACTGATTTTATGCTCCTAGGTAGTTTACTTCCTGTTTACCGAATACTTAGGTTTTTACACATAATGGACATAAATGCAAAATTTCCGTCACATTTTCCCAAGCAACTACATGAGATAGAGGTCTGATATTTTGTATATAGCTTTATCCTATAGTACCATATGGTGTATACCGATTTTATGCTCCTAGGTAATCTACTTCCTGTTTACCGAATACTTAAGTTTTACACATAATGGACATAAATGCAAAATTTCCGTCACATTTTCCCAAGCAACTACATGTGAGTGAGTGAGTTGGTGTTTTACGCCCGTGCAACGCTATAAAGGTTATTTACAGGCGATGAACATGAAAAGGATGATAAAATGAACATGAAATGATGATGATAAATGAAATATGGGGATGGGGTGGGACACAAAGGAACGGTAAATTTTGAAGAACCACAGGAAAAGGGGAGATGGGTAGGGGCGGAAAATTTAGCCTATGTGGTGCACTACTGGGCGGTCCACAAAGGGGTCTTTTACGTGCATGAAGCGTGGCACTCTCCACACACGTTGGCCCACTATGGTCGGCGGTCAGGGTTTCCGTATTATAGACCTGACAACCCCCGCGGACGAGGGCTACCCTATTCAGCCACCTAGGGTACACACTTGGTCGCTCTGTGGGCTGAGCACTGACCCGATGTCAGAATCCCAAGACCCTTAGTCGCCTCTTACGACAAGCTAGGCTCTGCTGCGGGCCTATTCGCCACCCGGGCCCCGCACGGCAATTACATGAGATAGAGGTCTGATATTTTGTATACAGCTTTATCATATAGGACCATATGGTGTATACCGATTTTATGGTCGTAGGTAGACTACTTCCTGTTTACGGAATACTTAGGTTTTTACATAATGGACATAAATGCAAAATTTCCGTCATAGTTTCCCAAGCAACTACATGAGATAGAGGTCTGATATTTTGTATATAGCTTTATCCTATAGTTCCATATGGTGTTTAGTGATTTTATGTTCCTAGGTCAACTACTTCCTGTCTGCAGAGTATTCAAGCTTGGATGCATGGCTTAGTTTTGGAAACGGGGGTATCACTAGTGAGCATTAGCTCACAGATCTACTTGTTTATATTATCAAAGCTAGAAAATTAAATTCACATGTGAGCGCAAGCCTCCGAATATAAAGAAGATTCCATTCTTTTATAATAATAATAATGGATTATTTTTCTTGTTATATCTTCTTTATAGGGTTATTGCCTTTAAAAGTGAAAATAGTGAAAAATAAGTTTTTTGCCAGTTTTGCTCTATAGAATAAAAAGTATCGATTGAGTCAGTGAAGTTGTCAGTTGACCTAATACAGAGGTTGCGGTCCTTTAAAGGTCAAAAGTGACGTTTTTCATGTTTTTGCCATGTAGAATGAAAACTATTGCAGATAACAAAACTTTTACTTGTTTTTAACTTCCGCTCTTCGACGACCTTCTCTAATTAATCTTTATTGGGGTTATGGTCATTAATATGTAAAAAAATGTTAAAAAATTAGAATTTTATTACACCACTCGTAAAAGAGTGAACTTTATTGCAATCACCTTATCCGTCCGTTACAATTTTTGTAACAGATTTCTCGGCTTCTACTGAAGAGATTGATTTCAAATTTAGTACACAGCTTAATCATGATAAGTTGTACTATGTCTTTTCTTTCCAGGTCAGATACACATATATTTACTGTTTTCCGAGCCAACTTTTGTGGTTTTCAGGGTCAAAAGTAGACATTTTTAACAGATTTCTCGGTATCACACAATTAAGCTCAATACATATTTATTACATATTGGAACGGTTAATGGTGGGAAGATTCAAACATTGTACAACCAAATTTACTTCGTTTATATTTATTTTATTTCATCCTTATTTTGTTTATTTTATTATTTTTATATATTATTTATTTGTTCTGTTAGACAACACTGAATAAGATATATGTTGATGATGAACATTAAGCAGATGATAAAATGGACATGAACCAAAAGTATCGAAAGAAAAGTACTCGATGCCAAATGTTTCTAAAAGGGAAGCCAAATCCAGCACCGAAGATATCGACCACGTGCAAACCTAATGTTATAAACAATTTTGAATTTAACAATCGGAAATTTCAATGACAAAAAATATGAGAAATTTATTGGTAAAATCGTGTCAGACAAGTCGGACGATCAGGATTGTGATTACCCTCGGGGACCTCTGGTCCACCAGCAGCGGTTATCGACCCAGTAGTTTCAAAATACAATACCAAAAACGGGTGTAAAACGGTTAATTTGTTTGAGCTGTATATCGATATTTCAAGGAGTAAGCTCTCATCAGCAGCTTCCGTGTGGGTTCCGGGTGGCGAATAAGCCTGCAGCAGCGCTAGCTTGTCGGTAAAATTCCACTAAAGAGCGCTCAGAAACCTGACATCGGGTCAGGCCGCTTTGCCCACAAAGCGACTGGGATGTGTACCCTAGGTGGTTGAATGGGGCAGACCTGACATCGAGAGATGCGGGGTCGTCAGGCGATAATGCGGAAACCTGACCGCAAACCATAGTGGTGCACCGTGTTTGGAAAAATGTCACGTTCCTCGCACGTTAAAGAACCCTGCTGCAGGTCTGGGTAAGAGTAGGACCCGTAGGATCCCCATGCAGGAGGCTAAATTTCCCGTCCATACCCATCACTCCATTTCCCAGTGGCAGTCAACACTCTCATACCCGATTGGCCTTGTGTCCCCATTTTCCCTCACTTCATCATCATTTCATGTTCATTGTATCACCACTTTTATGTTCATATCCCGGATATAGTCGAAATCGTGTTGCTTGGGTGTAAAGCAATAACTAACTAACACACATGTCACACTTCAAATTAGCTTTTTGAGCCATGATAACGTTCAGTTTCAACAATAAATTAAAAGAAGGCTAACGAAGTAAGTCAAAAAAAAGTATTAAAAATAGGGCACCTAAAAGGACACTAAATGATACCCCGCAACGATATTCATCAAAAGTTAAATATATATGTATACATGTACTACTGTGGATTCATTTATTTTCGTGGGTACCAATTTTCGTGGTTTGATGAAAAAGGAACAGTTCGTGGATTCTTTACATGTAACTCGTGGTTCTGAAGACTGCAGCATGCAGAACAATGTAAAATTTCCTTTTCGTGGGACATCAAATTTCGGTAATGATCTACAACGAATACCACGCAAATTGATACCCCACGAATAATGATGAAACCACAGTATACTGTATATACTATAAATCTATATAGACAGAAAAGAAATGAGTTATCTTTTTTAGACCAGAATATTCCATCATTTTAAATTTGGAAAATTTACAAAGTGGAAAATCTTCAATAACGTTTTTCCTGAAAATTGAACTTGACCTTTATTTTGTACTCAACAGCTGTGCAAAATATCATTCAAACCCTTTGACACTTTTTCAAGTGACAATGTATCATTCGAAAACCTTCGGGGGGATGGACGGACAGACACCAAAAGAGTTAGTTAGTTTATTATTGCTTTACTCCCAAGCAGCACGATTTCGGCTATATCCGGAAGATGAACATAAAAGTGGTGATACAATGAACATGAAATGATGATGAAGTGGAGGAAATGGGGACACAAGGCCACTCGGTAGGATAAATAGAAAATAAAGAGATGTGGAATAAGTGTACGCGACACAGCCCACAATTAAACGGCAATTTAGAAAAACCACAATGGACAACCGCCAGCAGCCTTCAACGAGGCCATTTGGCACTGCTCGCGGTTCTGCAATTGGACCATGGTCTAAATAAGATGCATTTAATTCATATCCAGCCCGTCCCGTGCGGGGCCCGGGTGGCGAATAGGCCCGCAGCAGAGCCTAGCTTGTCGTAAGAGGCGACTAAGGGTCTTGGGATTCTGACGTCGGGTCAGTGCTCAGCCCACAGAGCGACCAAGTGTGTACCCTAGGTGGCTGAATAGGGTAGCCCTCGTCCGCGGGGGTTGTCAGGTCTATAATACGGAAACCCTGACCGCCGACCATAGTGGGCCAACGTGTGTGGAGAGTGCCACGCTTCATGCACGTAAAAGACCCCTTTGTGGACCGCCCAGTAGTGCACCACATAGGCTAAATTTTCCGCCCCTACCCACCTCTCCCCTTTTCCTGTGGTTCTTCAAAATTTACCGTTCCTTTGTGTCCCACCCCATCCCCATATTTCATTTATCATCATCATTTCAAGTTCATTTTATCATCCTTTTCATGTTCATCGCCTGTAAATAACCTATATAGCGTTGCACGGGCGTAAACCACCAACTCACTCACTCACTCACTCATATCCAGCCCTGAAATAGTCACAGATAGACCTCTTTCTTAAACAAGGAACAGAAAACATCAAAAAGACAAGTACAAACGAAAGCTTTGTCAAAGATTCCTGGCTTAGGACAGGCACATGTAATATGTGGCGGGGTTAAACTAGTTTTTTGGGCCCAACCTTCCCCCTATCAATATTCCTAGACAAAGCACAAAAACTAAACACACAATAAAAATCAAATCGATCAAAGTCCAATTCTACTAGAGAGAACCTAAGACAAAAAACAAGAACAAACAAAAGGACGGTAAAGGAACTCTCTATAGAACACTCGCTGTTACTGACAGCTAGCTGAGAATCATCAATCGACTGATGTAAAAAAATCAAACGTATCGATTTTAAATCCGACACAACACTTCAAACAATAATGATTTAGTGAAGTGTCATCACACAAAACCGACACGCTTGATCGCTATAATGCTTAAAAATGACAATAGTAAAAACGTTTATGGAAGTTTTAAAGCAAGTATCAAGTTTTCAATAATTCTGCCAAAAAACACTAAATTCAAAGATTTAACCAAGATATTCATTTCATATCCTTTCCGTAATAAATTTTGAAGCCAATTTTTCATTTCTATTGGATTGCTTTTAAATTTGTGAGCTTTATAAAAAACATTACCATACAATTCAGGATGTGATGTTCCTTTCACTATAAGAAAGTGACGTGTACAATTAATTTTTTCAATAAGAGATCGATACTTGTGGAAGTATTTAGAAAAAGATTTTACTAATTTGTGGTATCCGTAGCCTTGTTTTAATAATTTTTAGCTCACCTGACCCAAAGGGTCATGTATGCTATTGTCATGGTTAGGCGTCCGTCGTCTGTCCGTCGTCCGTTAACTTTTCTTCAAAGATCTTCTCTGAAACCACTGAAGGGATTGCATTGAAACTTAGTATACTTGATCTTTAGGATGTCCTCTACCAAGTTTGTGAATTATATACACGTCCACCAACCAACATGGCCGCTGTTGCTAAAAATAGAACAGGGGTGTCAGACCATTGCTTTTGGCTTATAACTTGAAAAGTATAACAGATATAGAAAATCCGAAGCAACCTACTTTGTCCAGCATCAAAAGCTCTACAAATCTCTTCATTGAGTCGAAGTTGTGAAACGACTCCTTATAGGAGTTATTGCCCTTTAATCATCAAAATTGACCATTTTTGCAGTTTTTGGACTATATCATGAAAACCATTAGAGCTAGAGGAAAAATTAGCATTGCAGTATTGTTAAGCTCATTGAGATCTACAAAAATGATTTCAGGGTCAAAATTGTCAGACCAGCCGTTTAAGAGTTATTCCCCTTAAACTGTTTTTTTCCATTAATTTTAACTGATTTTCAAAAAAATCTTCTTTGAAACCACTGAAGGGATTGCATTGATACTTGGTATATACCTGATCTTTAGGATGTCCTCTACCAAGTTTGTGAATTATATACATGTCGACCAACCAACATGGCCGCCGTTGCTAAAAATAGAACAGGGGGGTCAGACCATTGTTTTTGGCTTATAACTTGAAAAGTATTAGAGATAGAGAAAATCCTAAGCAACTTCCTTGTTCAGCATCAAAAGCTCTACGAATCTCTTCATTGAGTCGAAGTTGTGAAACGACTCCTTATAGGAGTTATTGCCCTTTAATCATCAAAATTGACCATTTTTGCAATTTTTGGACTTTATCTTGAAAACCGTTAGAGCTAGAGGAAAAGTTAGCATTGCAGAATTGTTAAGCTCATTGAGATCTACAAAAATGATTTCTGGGTCAAAATTGTCAGATCAGCGGTTTAAGAGTTATACCCCTTAAACTGTTTTTTTTTCCATTAATTTTAACTGATTTTCAAAAATCTTGTTCTTTGAAACCACTGAAGGGATTGCATTGATACTTGGTATACTTCATCTTTAGGATGTCCTCCACCAAGTTTGTGAATTATATATACGTCAACCAACCAACATGGCCGCCGTTGCTAAAAATAGAACAGGGGGTCAGACCATTGTTTTTGGCTTATAACTTGAAAAGTATAAGAGATAGAGAAAATCCGAAGCAACCTTCCTTCTACAGCATCAAAAGCTCTACCAAACTCTCCATTGAGTCATAAGTGTGGGACAACTCCTTATAGGAGTTATTTCCCCTTAATCGTCAAAATTGACCATTTTGGCAGTTTTTGGACAATCTTCACTTGAAAACCGTTAGAGCTAGAGGAAAAGTTACCATTGCAAAATTGTTCAGCTCATTAAGATCTACAAAAATGATTTCAGGGTCAGATCATTCTTTAAAGTGTTTTCAATCAATTTTAACTTTATATGTTTGTTTTTTGGTTTTCTTTTCAAATGGTAAGCTTTTACTTTGTATTCTTGGTCTTAAAAGTGTTTTCTTTCCTAACTAGTCTCTTTAATGTTACTTACCAAGTACATGTAGATCATGTTGCACACTAGGTAAGAGGCTTTAGCATAAGAGATCAGGTGAGCGATTCAGGCTCCTGGGAGCCTCTAGTTCAGTAATAAAACGGTTTTTATTATTAAAATCAGAAACACAACTGCAGATCCGAGCATATCTTACTAACTGTGAAATGTAAACCCCGTATGAAGGCGCTAGTGGAACATCTCCTTCAAGAAAAGGGAAATTCATAATAGGGAAGGTAAAGTCGTCACGTTTATCATATACTTTGGTATGTATTTTTCCGTCAATAATACTTAAATCTAAATCTAAAAAAGGACATCTTACACCGGTGACGTTAGATTTGTTCAAGGTTAATTCAGAAGGATAGATATCTGTAATAAAATTAGAAAATAAAGGATTGTTGAGTGCAAGAATGTCATCTAAATATCTAAAGGTATAATTGAAAGTTTCGATTAGGTTCTGTTTGTTCGGGTCTTTTTGTAATTTAGCCATAAATTGTGATTCATAACAGTATAAGAAAAGGTCAGCTATAAGTGGCGCACAATTAGTACCCATAGGAATATCAATAATTTGGCGATACATTTGTTTATCAAAACGTATGTAAATATTATCTAACAAATAATTTAGAGCAATAATAGTTTCTGCATCAGTCCAGTTAATGTAACCCTTTTGAGTCTCGTTACTAAAACATGATTTACTAAATGATTTTGAAACTCTAGAACAGATATAATCACTTTTCGATTTGTCAAAACACCATTTAACCAAATATTCAAATTTCTTTTTAATCAGATTATGTGGAAGGTTAGTATATAAAGTAGAAAAATCGTAACTATCAACGGTATGAAAAGTATTTTCAAATGCACGAAGCTTGTCCAAAACATCAAGAGAATTTTTTACACTCCAAAATAATTAATTCCACTGTTTTCGAATACCCTTTCACAGTATTGAATAATAAATTCCTTCATAGTAGTTAAAGTAAGAGATAGAACTTTGGAAATATGGGTTAAAGAACACTTACTTGAAGCAGATATAAAACGAGATTTATATGGATTTTTGTGCAATTTAGGTATCCAGTACATAGTAGGTAACTTAAAGTATGTCGGGGCAACTCGAAGTGCTGTGGTCGCTATGATATGATCGTCAATGATACCTGATTCTGTCGGGGACGAAAGGGTTCGATTTTTTTATTTCGTGCATGAAAACCTCAAGGTAATACTTTCTTCATACCACAACGACATTGTTAGCTGCTTTATCGGCGGGAACAAACACGTATCGCAAACCAAGTAAACGGATTTTTGACTTTATTATTAAGGTAAGTATTAGGCATAAAATCTGCAAATGAATTTTGAAATTGTCTAATTCTGAGTTGAACAATTGCCATAAATTTATTAATAAAACGGTCTAGAGATTTTGAGTCGGCCCCTTCTCTCCTGATCCAAGATTTGCAATAAGAGAGAAGGGAAGTTTTGATACAATTTAGGCAGGAATTTCAATTAAATTTAGTGGGTGGTCTAAACTTTGGTCCTTTTTTCAAGAAATTGATAACTTCTGGGTCATTGACGATTGAAAGGTCTCCGGTAACAACATGATCACAAGGAGCATATCTGAAATCAGATTTAGCACAGTCGCATGGGTAGGGACGGGAAATTTAGCCTCCTACATGGGGATCCTACTGGTGCTACTCTTACCGAAACCTGCAGCAGGGTTCTTTAACGTGCGAGGAACGTGACATTTTTCCCAACACGGTGCACCACTATGGTTTGCAGTCAGGTTTTCTGCATTATCGCCTGACGACCACGCATCTCTCGATATCAGGGCTGCCCCATTCAACCACCTGGGGCACACATCCCATTCGCTTTGTTGGCAAAGCGACCTGACCCGATATCATGTTTCTGAGCACTCTTTAGTGGACTTTTATCGACAAGCTTATCGCTGCTGCGGGCCTATTGCCACCCGGAACCCGCACGGGTAGACACCAAAAGAAAATGAGGGTTAACATGATCGCCACATATTATTAACAGCATGCTTCTTATGAAACATTTCGGTAAGCTACTAAGCATTTCAAACACGTAATGCTTTACAAAAAGTAAACTGTAAATTTTCTTAACTTTGAATTTGTGTTGAACTTTATATTCAAGCTTAACTAGTAATAATTAAAATAGAATAAACAAATAAACACACACAAACATAGACATTCACCAAAGAAATAAATACTTAGAAAATTATTCAATATTCAATTTGTAATTAGTTTATAAATTGTGTGAGAGTCAATATCTGAATATTTTTATGAAATTTTATCATACTTAGTTCACAAGAGACATTAATTCATAGCACCCCTTAGTCCCCTACATTAGTTAGATGGTTTTTATTAGTCTAGGGAACAAACCGAACCATCTTAGTCAGACGCATTGGCCAATGCTAGTGAACAAATCGATTAAGATTTTTAAATTGAAAATAAGGTCGGTTTTCTTAACCCAAATTTCAGATAGGGCTAGAATCTCTGCATATGGTCTGGAAATGACTAGGAATATATGTACTTTTTTATTTA